>VDFB02284833.1:0-28955 GCA_007258455.2 Sequoia sempervirens
AGAAATATTAATATTTAATTGTATTAATTAAATATTAATTATTTGATGATTATAATATAAAGTTATAATATTATATTATAACTTAAGTGATTCTTAATTGAGGGGGTCGCCATCATTCCATCATCAGAAGGGGGCCAAATTGTCAATTATATTTTATTATAAAAATTTGGTTGAGACTATTGAAATAATAAAAGAATTAAAAGTTTGAATTTTAATGAAACCCTATCTTTGAGGAAATCGCACTTTTGAGGTTATAGTGCATTTGCCTTGGGTTTTGAGCCATTATGTGATTATTGAGAATTGAAATTGATCAACTTTGATCTGAGCAAGAGACTTTAGGGTTTCAAGTTCGAATTCCTTGGGGAATGAGCCATCTCCATTGGAAGCAGTTCAGAGGGTGTGAAATAACACCTGATTTATTGCCAGTCAGAGATTTCTTCATCCAGGAGAAATCACAGAGCTTCAGAGATTCTTCATCTTCAGAGGTTTATCAGTGTTTGCATTCAGAGAGCATACCTAAATCCAGGCGCACCATATTCCAAAGATTTGACGCGGAAATCAAGAAGGCCGTACTTCATTTATTATTGCTGCTGTTTCAAGAGGCCGTACTGCTGTACCTGGCCGTACTATTGAAGAAAGGATGTCTTTTTCCTTCCAGAGCAAATCGCCTTCATATTCCATCTTCTGACTTCATCTAGGGCGGCGCAAATATTAAGGGAACTTTTGTGTGGCGTCTGGCAGAGGAGAAAGGGCCTAATCATTGCAGCCGTACCATCATCTGGAGGTCATTTATTGCTGCTACAGAAATCAGGTTTTTTAATAAAATCATTGCTTTTCACATTGCATGTAACTGGGTATTTTTTGTAATCATTCTGGAAGAGTAATAAATGTACTAGCATCCATATTTCATCATTTTTAGAGTTAAATAATTTTTATTGAATTTATTTCAAGTACTTGCAAAAATCGCAATTTCCTTGTATTGCACAAAAAACTCAAAAACAAGCAAAAAACCAAAATCCTTCAAAAAAATCAGAAAAACGATCAGATCCGGAGAATAGGGGAAACTAGGGTTTCTACACAAGGTTAGGAACAGTAATAAATCAACTTTAAACAACCTACTTATCACCTTCAAGTCTATTCCAAATTTTGTGCAAGTAAAAAGAGAAAGTTCAAATAATGGAGGAAGTAAAACTTTTTCCTCATTCACACAAATTAGTAAACATTTCACTTTACCTATTTCATGTTTTTGAGGCAAGTATGAGGGTTAGAAATAATAAAAAAGTCATTAAAAGTCAAAAACGAGTCAAAAAAGTATTAAAAAAATGAAAAAAAAAAGTGAAAACGCGCCTGGGTGCGGAATAGAACCTAGGTTCAAACCTGGTTCGAAATTTTCGAACCCTGTCCGGACCCACAGTCATGGGTCTAGACCCTGGCCGAACCCACAGTCCAAAAACCGGACCCACAGCGAATTTGCCCGAACCGGACCCGAATCGAACCCGGGGCCTATATGAGCGAATCCGGTAACATAGACGGAAACGGTCGAAATGCATTCGAATTGAAAACTGGCTACACAGGAATGATCCCGATGTTGAAAGATGATGAAAGGACTTGACCAAGTGACTTATTATAAATAGACACTCCCTCCAAGAATCTTGGAGCCCAAATCGAAAGCTGAAAATAATATCCAAAAGCATCATAGTACTCCTCTAAACCAACTGAGCTCACTGGTAACATCAAATCACCCCTCTGATCAGGCAAACACAAACCCAAAAAGTCATCTCCAACTGCAGAGCAAGAGAACCCTAAAATGGGGACATTACAGTCCACCCTTCCCAAAAATTGCTTGTCCTCAAGCAATGCCAATAGAACCCTGCAAACATCAAACTGATCCAAACTGAAACCAAGAATGATCCCAGGGTCCCAAGCCAACCTAGGAGATCTGTAGTACCATCCTCTCAAGGCATTCACCTTCAAGGTCCCAACACAAGAGACCTCCTGAAACCACCAATAAGAAAAGTAATCAGATATTGCAAGGGCTCGGTCAACCCCTCGTAGAATTGCTCTTCTAGGAAACCAATCCAAGGCACCATAGAAACAAGCTCAAGAAAGTCACCATCGGTTCTCTTGTTCCCGACAACTACTAGTCTACCACCCAATGTGATCCCAGGGCTCCAATTAATCTCAGAAAGGAATCACCATGTTGACGTTGTGCCACTTTGATCATAACTGTCTAACCATCATACCCATGTTGTATTCTCCTCTCTTGGAACCCTGAAAAATAATCATCATTAAATCCTATATTGAAATACCTGAAAGAACTAAAATCCACACCAAGAGGCATATCCTGCCAAGGCATCTCAGTGAAGTCCAAAGCTTCAATCTCCTTGCCATACTCGATCTTGGGCAACGGAAAAAAAAAATCTTCCCAACCATAACATATAAACCTCAACATATCCCCTCATGTTGTCCCTAAAATGAAGCTGATCAAACACTATCAAGGGGCTGGTAAAGAAGATATCAACAAAATAATCTCTAAAATTAGCCATCCAAGAAAGACTTCTACGGCTATATACTGAAAGGTATCAACGACACTTAACCTCCAAGTGTCAAAGGAAAAACTTAAATACTCCAGCACACCCAGCATACCGGAAAATCTCCCACAACCGGCTGCACCATAGCTTGCAAGAGCTCAAAATCCATCTGCCCATGGACTGAAGTCGCTATCATCAATGTGGAAAGGCAAGGGCAATCAACAATATGAAATCCTTCTGAAAACATAGGAGTCGGAAGTATGGAAGTAGCTGAAAAAACATCTCCTATGACTAGATCAGCTCTACCCATCAATGCAAACCACCAATATCTCAATTGTTGGTCTAAAGAAGCCCGCCAATGAATCTGCATGACATGAACTGTAATTCAATGTAAACTGATTGGAAAGTGGACAGCGATATCACTACCGAAATTCAGCTCACAATTCCAATTTTGACTCAACTCCGTATTGCTGGGGACTGTACCTGGCTCCCAAATCCTGTGATCGACTCCCATCTCATCACTAGAATCAAAAAGAGCTCCATCATCCAACTCGAAAAGTGGATTATCAAAAGAAGATTCAATATCCATCTCAAACAATGGATTATAAACTAGTTGAATGCTATCATCATCCTCATGCTCAACCGAATCCCCCTACTGGTCCAAACTCCCAGTTTTTTATTCCTTTGGGAAGGGCATAAGAACATAATCTTTTTGAATGCTATCAAGCTCTTCAATTACCTACTTGATTTCTTTAGTCCTTTCTCTATTCTCTTGTTCCCTGAATAGTATGGCCACATAAAGCTGATCTTCTACTTCAAGTAATGCATTTTGAGTGTTGCCCAATGAGTTTTTGGTCGATTTAAGCTCATTGGTGAGCTCTTCAACCTTAACCCTTAATTCCCAGGATGTAGATATAGCCTTATCCGCAATCTTAGTAGCCACATCTCTATCTTTGATCATATTCAAATAGGCTGATTCATGTCTCCCATAGTGCTCTTAATGTTTTGCAAATCAGCAAGGGAAACAATTTGTTCACACTGATTTCTTGGTATCTTTTGGATAAGATTTTCAACAAGACTCTTCATGTCATTCAACTTAGATAATGTTTGTACTTCATTTTCAACTAACACCATTAATTGTTTCTTCCAAGTTTCCTCATTAATGTCAAGACCATGCAAGTTTAGTGATCTATTGTTATAATGCATATAAAAATCTGAATTTCCTTCATACCTTGCAATGGTGTGACCATGGCTGCCCCAAGTCTCATGTGCCTCTTCTGCAAAGCTTGCCTCATCTTCGTCACTAGGCCTCCGAGCCCCATGCAAAAATAATTTTGATTTGTCTTCAAGATCATGCCTCTCAAAATCAATTCCCTCTATGGCATCATTTTCACATACTTTATGCTCTAAGGTTGGGACAGCAGCTTGGTCAAAAGAAAATTCTTCCCAAACTGATTCTTCATCATACTTTGGTGCCCAAACACTTGGATCCCATGGTCCTATGAGCTGATGTTTTCTATCTAAAAGAGTATGCTCATTATGTGCCTCATGAGTGGGTGATTCTCCAAACAATTCACTCTCCAAGTTAGAGAGATTGAAACTATCATGAACACTCCTCTCCACAGGCTCTGTCTGGAAATCAAACCAACACCCAACCAAACTAACATCATAGGCTGACTTGGAGACTTCAACATATTTGCCTTTTATATGCTTTTCTTCTGAAAGTGCACTAGTGATCTTAACAAAGTCATCATTTGCATCTACTCCACTAGCTTCATCAAAGAGCTAGGTAGTCACAAGAATCCCATTAGATTGGTCTGAACTTGCAATCAAGGCTGATGTTTTGTCTTTTCCCTCATGCTCCAACTCATCAATAGTAGTCACATGCATAGTTGCAACACTCGCCAAAAACTCGGCGAGTTAACAAAAACTCATGAGTTTTTTTGGCTAGTGAGTTTTCCAGGCAATTGTACGCCAAAAAACCTCTTCGTACTTTTGGCAAGTTTTTCCAAAAAGTACGGAGAGTTTTTGAAAAAAACTTACGCGATCTGAAAAATGCCCAGGCAGCCGACTAAAAAGGCATTTTGAGTTTTTTTTTTCATTCATTTGCGTGCTCTGCTTTAGAAAAAACACTAAAATGATGTGTTCCATGAAGGTTTGTGTGGCTTTGATGGTCTTAGTTTGGGTTTTATTGTTAATGCAAAATGATGTACACCATGAAGGTTTGTGTGGTTTTGGAGGTCTTAATTTGCTTGGTGGCGGGGGCTCCGCCCCTCGACCCACTCACCAGATACCGCCAAGGCTGCCTCCTGACTCCCGAGAGCCTGCCCCTGATCACCTGGGGCACCACTTAGTCTCGAAGGGGGCGTTGCCCTTGACCCCACACTAGAAGGGGCACCCCTTGACCCCTCGATAAGGGGCACCCACCCCACTAGGGGGTATTGGTATTGCCCTCAAACTCCCATTGAATTCATTTGATTTTCTAGGTACTCTCCACTATTTACCTTCAACTTTACAAAAACAATTTGCTATTTTCATTTTGTTTCAGACTATCAGTATCAACGTATTGAGCATTCCACATGAGGATGCAATTTTGTATCTAATTTTCTTTCAAATCAATCAAATATAACAAGACTCGGCTTGTTTCTTCTATGTACTCATTTTATTGACTCATTGGATGCATCTTATCATTGAATTTTGCAAAAAAAATGCGTTTTTAATGAAGTTTAAGCAATTTTTTAAGTTGTCGAGTTTTTTGTCAAGTTTTTTCCAAGTTTTTGGCTAGTTTTTTCCGTACCGTATTTTCCGGGCTTGGCGAGTTTTTCAACTATGGTCACATGCATGCCTAATGGGTCATCCTGGGTTCCTATCATACATTCTTCGTGTGATAGCTCTCGAGAAGTTAGATCAGCATCAAGAGAAAATTTATCCACCACCAAATCTTTATCATGATTAGGTGCTAACACACCTGGATCATCATCACTCTAATAAGAGGTTGAATCACCATCATTAGCTGATTGAAAAACATCATCATGTATGCTATCAACATGCTCATCATACGCACTAGTGTAATCAGCCTCATAGGAAAGCTCTACTATATTGCACACATCCTCAACATGAATAGATGCATGCACAATCATAGAATCATCTTGAAGCTCTATAACATATTCCTCAACATCCAAGAAAGGTTTCAACTTTCCTACATATTGTTTGAACACTCTATCGACCAACTCATAAGCAGTTGTAGAGACATCTTGTTCTTGCCTCAAAATAGGCAACAACATAGATATAAGGGGTTGGGAAATAGTATCATATTCATCAATGATTAGGACCATAATGGTTTGCATGTAAGAAAAAAAAATAACTTCTCCATAATCCTTACTTATAGATGTTATGAAATAATGAAACAACTGGAGAATAAGATCATCACATTCTAAATCAATCAAAAGATAACAAGATCAAGCTCTTGCCATTACTTCTAACATCTTAACCCTCCTACCAAAGGAAGGGCCTTGGTCATCAAGTAACCTATGAAAGCTCTCAACAATCAACTGTAGAACCTCCCTCGTTATGCCATCTTCATAGGGAACCTTAGGAGCTAATAATCCTTGTGACCTCACTAAGACAACTAGTGACTAGAAGTCTCACATTTTTATCCTAATGTCTCATAAGCATTGGCTTGACCAAAGAATGCACCGATGGAGTCGTAGCTAGTTGCAACAACTGAGAAAGCATCTAATCAACCATGTATAAACAAATTTCTATTTCCTCCAAAGAGCTGAGAAGAACATCTTTTGACTAAGATGAGTGTTAAAGTTTATCTCCTACAACAAAAAGTTTTTGGCCCAACTCTTTTTCACTCAATGCTGCCATGATTCACGACCCAAACAAGCTGGCAAGATAAACTATGCTTTGATACCACTGTAATATGCTGCCCTGTTTGCCTTTTTTTTTTGTGTTTTGATTTGTTTGATGTTGAGAAATATGAAGGAGATATGCCAATAATATCTCATAACAATAATAAACAAAAAAAAATAGATTTGCAGCAAGAAATAACTCAAGAAATTTCACAGTTTTCCAAATACAATAGCAACCCAATTCATAAAATACCACTACATATCTAAATCCAACATACCCAGAAAAAGTTGGCAACTTTGTCAAAGGGTTGTAGTTGCAACCAACAAACTGGAACCCTCAATTTGGGATACCACAACCAAGAAATGCTTCTGTTGTTGATGGAACTGAAATACCAAGAAATATGAACCCTAGGTGCCACCTCCAGGCCAAACTAACAGCTACAAATCTCCATTGGATGCTCCCAAATTCCAACGCCACACCCAGAATGGTATGGCTAGCTACAAGGATGGTACAGCCAACAAATGGAAACACAGACAGCAAACAAACTATCACAAAACTCCTCCAATCTACTACTATAAGCCTGATATGCAATAGCCTCCTTAAACTGAAAAAGAAACTTCACAAACCAACAAACTCCAAATAAAACTCCAGGCAAGGTGTCCAACACCAAGAGTTTTCAATTTAACCAGAATACCTGCAAATTTGTCTCTAAAGAGACTTTTACAAATTTGTTGAATCCAACTATGAATGCACTGTGAAATACTTGTAAGAAGTCTCCAACAAATACCAAACAGAGTAGATCTTTCACTACCGTAGTCAGTCTTCTTCTAGAGGGTTTTCGTCCTCAGGAAGGCTCAGATGGAGCAAGTCCAAATCTCCAGAACCACGCAGGGTTTTGTCAGAGAGAAATATCAAAAAATAATAAACTCCACATAACCAAATGAGCTCTCATAACCTCCTTTTATATTTTTCCCACCAAACTCTCCAAAAGCTTCTATTTAAAATTCACTTTTTAATTTAAACTTCCCTTTAACTCTGAAAAAGACCTTTTTATTAAAATAATGATAATTTGACACGCAAGGTCCCCGTTTAATACATCCATGATTTAAAACATTTCATTTTGGTTCCAACAAGCTCTAACACTACGGTACCCCCTTAAATATTTTAATTAAAATAACAACCTTAGAGAATTTAATTAAATATAGCTCATTAATACATCCAAATTATGGAAACGGTCGAAATGCATCAGAATCAAAAACTAACTGCGTAGGAGTGATCCTAATGATGAAAGATGATGTACGGATTTGACCAGGTGACTTACTATAAATAAACACTCTCTCTAAAAATCTTGGAGCCCAAACCGGAAGACGGAAATAACATCCTAAAGCATCGTAGTACTATACTCTAAACCAACTGAGCTCACTAGTAACATCAAATTACCCCTTTGATCAGGCAAACACAAACCCAAAAAGTCATCTCCAACTGCAGAGCAAGAGAACCCTAAAATGGGGACATTACAATCAACCTACAAATTTTGGAATCAGCCCTCCAATTCGTTGAATAGCATACATCAGACCTCTCAAATCTGTACAAAACTTGCACATGAATGAATTTATATCAAGCATACTTACAGCTCGCAAATATTGGCTTGTGGTTTCAGATTTCCTTAATCAATGTGTATTTGGAGTCTTTTATATATTCACGTGAAGCAAAAATTGTTTCTGCTCATAACATATTAGATATTTGTTTTAGTGTGTTGTCTCCTGGATTGTAAAAACCACATTCATTACTGTAAAGTCTTAGTCAGACGCCCCATAGAAGAGACTACTTCCATAATTATGTTGCCCCAGGTGGTTCTGTGCAACTTTGTAATTACAAAAATCGCAAAAGAAAAGATCTCCCCCTCATAATGTTGAACGGCAACTGCTTTGGAAAAGGATTTGCAGAAATAAGTAGCAGTGAGAAAATAAAGCTTCCTAGCAGCAGATGAGAATTCTACAGCTGTTATTCTGCAAAAATATTAAATTCATGGGACCACATGCGGACTAAAGACCTTAAATTATCTCAGACAACAAAACTCAGGAATGACCATACAAATATATAATAAAATGTTTTGAAAACTGATGTGCAACGTTACCGCAATAGAAACCGAGGTTCAATTCCACCCGAGTTGCTGGACAAGCTCATGTTGCATTAGTGCAGTAAAATGATAGTGCATGCTATGCAAGCTCTATTTTGTTAAAGCGGTGATTTGAAAGTGCTATGCAAGCTCCTGCTGTGTTAATGCAAGACAAGCTCTTGTTGCAGTAGTGACGAAATGAAAGTGCATGTTACGCAATCTCTATTGTGTTAAAGCGGCGATTTTGAAAGTGCACACCATGTGTTTATGCAGCGAAATGAAAGTGCGCGCTGTGTGTGCCAGGGACTGGTCCCCCTTTGTGTCCCGTGGGACAAAGAAACGGTAAGAGCAAAACTTCTAGGCATATGTAGGGAATTGCTTTTAGAGGATGCCAAAAATATGTAGGATAGATTCAATTTTTGAGAAATTTGAATTTAGAAGGATATAAAGAGAAAACTACAGTAAAAAGAACCTGTATAAGAAGCTCGGACTTAGCAGATGAAGAAGGTCCTACGATTTCTACCACATTCCCTGCTCGTAATGGTACTCTCATCAAGGGCGGAATCTGTCTTGTGAGTGCTACGCATGATTGCCGGTTTACCAGCACTCTTGCGAGCATTGTCTTTGCATTTTCATCGCTATCAATCCATTTGCTTGCCCCGCCATAATCTTCCATACTCCTCAAATTACATGCCGAATACAAATCGGGAATTGGTGTGTTAAATTGAGAAGTTGCAGCGTAGATAATCGTGTTGCCAGTTTAAGGATGAAAAGGGGCTATCATAGATCATTTCCATTTGAAATAGAGAAAAAAAAATGCAAGGGAGATTTTGAGTGCAAAGAGAGTTACTACGAAATGTTTAGGGAGGGAATTCAGAATTTAAGACTAAGAATTTCTGGGAAAAACTTAAAAGTGGATTCCATAGAGGAATAGAAATGCAGGACTGGAAAATGATTAGGAATTTGTCTAGTGGGTTTGATTTAAACTTCCGTTTTTAGCGCGGATTCCATTGATTCCATCCACTTCAGTAATCGGAAGATTAGAGTTATCTCGGGTTTGGTTTAGAGTTATCTCAAGTTTATTCCTCCCACACATAATAGGGTTTTAAATAAATTGTTTTAGTGTATGATTTTGATTTATCTTTCTAGATTTTATATCTAGATTAATTATTAAAATACTATTTTTTATAAGATATTTTTTAAAATTTAAATATTGTATTTTTTCTAGTTTAAATTTGTAGATATGAATTTGACTTCTAATTAATTGTATAAAGTTAAAGTAGGAGTGTATTAGGGGTCATTTAATCTTACATCATCTAAAAATATGTTTGGTGTAGAAGATATTTGTTTGTGTACATGTTTTGTTTGTTGTTTGTTGTTTGTTGTTTGGTGTCTTGTGTTTTGTGTGTAAGGTTTTCTTATTACATATATGTTGTTTTGGTATGTAAAAGGTGTTGTGGTGCATTTCTATCCATACACAAGTGTATTTTACTCATGTATTAACTTTGAAGAATGTGCATGAAGTTTTGAGTGTTACATAGATGGTTTTTATTCATATGCACATTGTATGGAAACTATTATTGGTTTATGAGTCCATGTGCAAAGGTTGACTTCACGTAATAGGTGTCATGCACATGTACTTTATGGCATGTTGAAAACATTGTAAGAAAATATATTATGGACTAGAATATTTGATGATTGAGCAATTAAAGCTATGCATCAGAATATAAATCACTTGGGCATTGTAACATGTTTTTGCTTGGGAAGATGTAATGATTTTCTCTTACCAAAATTTTTTAACTCTATATAATACATTGATCCTGAAATTGGAGGGTTGGTTGCAAGACTAATCAGTTGGTCAACGGCTAGTGAGTTCTAATGATAAATAAAAAGCTTGAGATTTGATCACAAGAGATGGAAAGTTAGTTGACAAATAGAGTTTCAAAAATCCAAAAAAAATATTCATGGTCATAGAAAAGGATTGGACTTGTCATGCAAGGAATATTGTGTGTTGCATTCTCCCTATGAATGGGTGACATGATTTTGATCTAAAATGTTTTTGAAAATTAATTAAATGTGTTATCTTGTGTCTCGAACATCGTGTTTTATCTTTGTGTATTTTATGCATATGTTAACCTATTGTTTAGTCAACTAATTACCAATACTACATTAGTTGGTATCAAAGCAAGCATTCTAAGTCCTAAGAGAGGTGAGTTGCAATCTATAATTGGAATTAATTATAGCATGTGTTCAAATTATAGGTGGTCCTAAAGTATAAATGGCCCTATATTTGGAAGGAGAAATAGAAAAAAAATAAAGAGCCACACGATAATGATTTGAACATGTCATATTGAAATTCATTCAAGCAAGGCTTAAAACCATTTAGATCATTTAGAGGTGAGGATTAGTTGTGGCTATATATTTCAATGAGAATAAATAGAAAAATTGTAAAGCATGTGAGGATGGTACGTCACATTCAATAGATGATCTCATTATAGAAGAGAAGTTTTCTTTAGTATTAATGAAGGTAGGGAATAAATTGAGATTGGATTTCCCAAACTACTCAAGAAACTTAAATCTAGATGATCTATTGGATCAGATAATTAAGTTGGAGAAGTAATTTTAGTATGAATTTATAGAGGACCCTAAGCACATGAGGTGCACTACCACAACATCAAAAGGGCATTTTGCCTTGTCATAGGATTTCATCTAGAAGAGTTGTATACATGGGGATGAGTGTAATATCTCCTGAGTTGGGATCTCATGGAGATAAACCTCAAGGGTGAGTTTTATACTTGTCAACTATAAGGTCCCACACCTTTCTTACAATGATTGTAATTCTCTGTGCTTATTTTAGTGGGTTTCAATTTTGTTAATTAGTTGAATTAAACTGATGAATTTTGTGATCTTAGCCTAAATTGAATATTTTGATGCATGATTATGTATTATTACATGTGAGGTATACTTTGGGTCATGAGGGTAGAACATGAGTAATGTAAACAAACTCAACTAATGATTTGATGAATGGACCTAATTGTAGAAATAGTTTCTCAATGGAATTTTAATATCTAGCAGATATTATAATGTGGCTATTTCATTCTAGATGATAATAAAACTCTTTTTTTTTTGCTAATAAGATGTGTAATCTCATTTTGAAGATGTGGAGGTAAGAAAGGTTATCATGTTGTTAAAAAATAAATAAATTAGTACCAATATTCGATTGTGGTATATGGTTTAGTGAAAATACCAATTTAAGATAGTTATCAGCCCCATTTATAAATTCATATTCTTTTAATTGGGTTTGTAAAGGAAAGAAGACTTTGCACTTGTTATTTGTAAGTTGTTGAATTGGTCATTATGATGTATTCTGAAAGGTTGAGCCTTTTTTCACATTTAAAATATTATCATAGAAGGTGTTTCCTGAACTTATCAAGGTTGTCATTTTGAAGGTTATCCTCTATGCACTCTCCGGAATTAGAAGTTCCTATATAGTTGATTTATTAGCTATTGTAATTTTTGATTAAATATAAAAGGTAATTTACAAGGGAGAGAGCTAATGTGGATACTTGAATGACTTTTGAGCATGAAATGCTAGGCTATCTAGAAATGAATTTAAATAATTGTGTAAAATTTTAGGAAATAGAATTGTAAGATGTTAATGCTAAGTGGCAATAATTTTATAACCAAGCATGCAAGGTCAAGATATAATCATTTTAGTTGTGTACACCAAAGCATGTCTGAGGTATGTATACTTAGTTTTATTTTTATTGTTATTTTTGTCAAGTTGATAGATAATTCATGAATGCCTCACTTTAATTGATTATATAATAAAGTACTAATAATGGTAAGTGTATAGATATGTAAAAAGGTCAATGAGAAGGACTAGAGGATCACCTAGAACCTAGCCATTTTACTTCACATTATGAAGTGACGTGATTTTTTTGGGACTCGTAAGTAGAGATTGATCGTATGAGACATGTCCTTGGTTTTATGCAAAAGTTGTGGATTACAAGAAAAGTATTCAGAATATTCTCAAACTCGTATGGGGGTCATGGAGCCAATTTTCAAGGACATGAATAGTGCAATTTAGTGTGGTTATGTTATTTTAAAGCTTTGAATCAAAGCCTCTCAGGTTAGGATGTTTAAGGGAGGTGTAAAGTGTGGTTAGGGTTTCATTCTTTTGGGAGAGGATATATGGTGAACAATGGAAAGAAAAATGGGGGATTCATTTTTATTGGGGTTGGTTAGAAAAAATAGAGAAGGATGGAAGGAAAGAAAAATAAAATTTAGTTATTACCTTGCATGGTTATCTACAATCTTATTTGTCTTAAATTATTCCCTCTCATCACAAAAACTTGTAGAAAATGAAGAGAAAGGTTGATCTGAATATGGGATACATGGGTGTTCTTCTATTATAACTTTTTTATGTAATATTCCCTTAGAATTTTAACTTGATTGGTTAATTCACCTTTCTTAAATCTACAAATGGTCATGAGGGCTTCAAATTTTGGGTACAGGAAGAAGGGTATAAGTTGTGTCATTATTCTTTATGCATTGGTTGAGTTGTTTTGGGTTTGGTGATCCTCTTAGCTCGGGGGTTAGCTAGAGCCCTGTAGGCTTCATGATTCCAAAAAGAATGGGTGGAGATCTTTCCCCTAATTGATTATTTTTTATATCAGCAAATTGTAGATATTATCAACTGGACCATGAAAATTGTTCATGTGCTATGGAGTTATGTTGGCTAAGTTATTCAGTGAAAACTTGTAATATGGCCTTATTGTGTTACCTATGTTGGTAGTTAATTTTTTACTCTCCTTTGAAGGGTTCTAATAATTTGTTTCAAATTTCCAATTTCTTGTGTGACCATGCAAACCTAGTTGAAAACAAGTATGTACATTTGTCATGTTATTGGTATGTGCATTGGTTGTGTCACTTGTAGAGACATAGGAATATGTATTTTAGTTGTGAGTCCCTTGAAAACCTAAAGGTAATGGAAATCATGGAGATGTAAACGATGCATATACTCGTGTATATATTTTGTTATCTGAACAAGTATATGTAATAATTTTAAAACCTAGAAAATGAAAGAATCGGGGAATTTTTAAATGCATGTAATAATTTTAAAACCTGGAAAATGAAAGAATCGGGGAATTTTTAAATGCATGTTAACTAAAATTGTGTATGAACATATGTGGAAATATGTATGATGGTTTTGTTGCCAAAATTTCCCTCTATGTGTATATTGATGAATACCCACTAAAGAATCTTGTGGTAGAATTTTGGCTCTAAATTTAAACCCTAAAATAGACCTACATATATAAGTAAATAAAAATAAAATGGCTCTATTTTGATCGAGCAAGTGGCCTACACCAAAATTGACCTTAGTTTTCTATTATACTATAACCACTTCTAGGTATCATACCCACTAAGATTTTAGGATTAATTGTTTTCCTAGAAAAGCCTCATCCATGCTTATTTAATCTTCTTCCCTATTTGCATACCTTGAACTCACTATTGATGACTTCCCATGGATGGCAAAAGACAAGGTTAAATTCATTAAAAATATAAAAATAAAGCACAGAGAAAGGAAGCAATGTGATTAGGAACTTTTGGGTAGAGTTTTTCCCCATCCATCACCTCTACCAAACCTAAGGTCGTGTCTACACCAAACCCAATTTGTTAAATACTAATAATAAAATGAATAAATAAATAATGAAATAGATATAGAGATAAATCCCTAGTGAAATTATGGAGAATCTCTCCTCAAGGAATCGATTAAAAAAAAGAGTGCAGTGACTTTGGGAAGACCATGCTCTAGACTTGATCGTCCCATCTCAAAGCATGTTGTCTACACTTTTTCATTTCTTATTTTGTAAGAAACATATGTAACATGCCCATTGTTCTACCCAGTAATTTTTACTATGTTTTACCCACGAGTGCATAGTTTAAGATGCCAACACTTAGCAATAAAAAAAAAATTATATCCAAAATAATTTGCATATTTGAAATAACCTCACTTTAAAATTTCTCATTGCATTACAATGAAACATTACAAAAACCCAAGAATGATTTCATATTCATAATTTCAAGATAACATTTCATATTTACAATTTCCATAGAGATGGATATGAGATTACATACATAGCTTCTACGAGCTTACTGAAATAGAGATATGAATTGTCCAAATGTCCTTCCTCAAATCTTGGCCACCAATTGCATGAGGGAGAGCATCACTCAAGCACTTTTTTGCCAATCACTGACTTACTGTGGTCCCCCGCACATCTACCTAACTGGTGAGATGGCCTTACCCTTCAACAAAGAGATTGGTTTGGTAACCTCCTAATATTAGCCTTCTCAGAGCATGATGTTGTGTCCTACATAACTAGAGCTTCCATATAGTGGCTACAACCTACATGTATGACATTTCTTTCCTAGTATGTAAACCTAGATCACATTGAATTGATAGTGTAAACAGTGGCTACTTATACCACTTTGGCCAAAGTATTCATCACCCAAAATTTAGAGTGGAGGTCACACGCTCACCCACCCTTCTAGCTTGATTTGGTTTTGGCCATTCATACTCTTTACATACATCCCAAAAAGAAGATAGTGATGGCATAATAAGTTGACTAACTAGGTGACAACCTTTCCCATGGATTATTCTAACCCCAAGAATAACCAAGCTAACCACCTATGTCAACTAACATTTCTATCTAAAGTACTTCAAGACATCAACATATTCCATATTTCACATTTCATGCTACATACACATAGTATTGACAAACTACGTATAGTTTAAATAGATACACAATTATATAAATTCCAATATAGATTATATAAGAATAATCCAAATAAAAAAGATCCACCAAAACAAGAATCAACCAAGAAACATGCAAGCTTGTCTAAAGCAACTTAACATGTATTTAAATCAATCCTTTCCAAACAAGGCATCCATAAACAAATAACCTTTCAATCATAAAATAATAAAGGAATAGAAATCAACATGCATGTATTAAAAGATCCAACTGATATAACTTCCTCTGTAGCTCAATTCCACAAGCCCGCTTGCTACTTCTTCTAAGTTCAACCTATCCTCAACCTCTAGCCTCTTACCAATTCTCTCAACAATTAAAAAATCACAAAATATCTCTCTATCTCACAAAGGCTCTCAGAATACTCTCACATAGAAAAATACAATAGAATAACAATGAAGAAATCTGAATGAAAAGTGTGTAACAAATGGTAGAGATGGCACCTCTACATATACTAAAATTTAGGCATCTTAAAGCTAACAAATCCTCCACCTTCCTTATCAAATGCATCAACTCAACTTTAAATGTGAGAGGTGGAAGGTTTAAAACAGTGGTTTGCAACACATACATAGTCTAGCTTCTCTAGCTGAGAATAAGTCACCCATAACTTGATGACAACAATGTTTAAAATGCAGAAAATGTAGTTTACAGGTTTCCTAATTGTAATCTAAGTCAACTATCATAGCCAGCTCGTGACAATTGACATAGTCTCACGCTTCCTCTTTCTTATGCATTGGTTTAAAGCACATAATAGACTTCTAAAAGCTTCAAATTTCTTTTAACTTGGGGCCACATTTCATACTGGTGCACCCTTTATTCATGCGTAGAATATTAACCAAGTCAACATGATAACTCATTGCAAAAAGGTTCAACCAAAATTACTTTATGTGTTGCTTTAAAAGCTTTGAGATTTAGTCTATTTTATGTGCTTCATGCGCGAAGACTTCTTATCCATTTCATACATATGACAACACTTTATTATATGGGCTTTGCTTTATTCAAAACATGATACATTTATATATCATTAATATGTGTATATATTATAATCATTATAATATATATATTAATCTATAAATATACTTATATTCACATGATATCAAATGCATTAGTTTCCAATCAATATATATTAACACATATATTAAAATAATCATATACATATTTATATATATACGTATGTTAATATGTATGTATATATGTTATCATATACATATATATTAACATACATATATTATATATATAACATCATTTTAATATCCATAGTTAAAAATATATATTTGTATATTCTTTAATCGACGTATATATATGAAGTGTGTGTGTATATATATCACATTTGTCCAATCAATATTCCCATGCATATGGGTCATCCGTTCATGAGCATGTGTAGATATGTCTACCTACGTATACTCATGCACATATTTACTCATATGTATGAGTTATTGTAGACACATATATACATATATACATTTTATGTATATATTTCATCGATTAATATACAAATATAAGCACACACAAGGAAGAACTTTCACTCGACATAAATACTTAATAACATTTTCCCAATCAAGAACATTCAAAGGCTGAAACCATAAATCCATACAAAACATTCCCAAACCAAAATTGAAGATCAATTACCATTTCCCCCAACTAACTTGACTAAACTTAGACCAACTAGGATGCGAGTGTGTGTATGCTCAGTTAGGCTCATTAAGGGTTACCAAACCAAGTTCTTCTCTTGAGTGATACTCCCCCTCTCTTTTGGAGGTATGAATTTGTTCCTGTATCCAACTTAGTACATCACAACAATAGTTAGCCGATAACAATACATTCATATGCATCATATATTTTATCTTAAAAATATTTAAAACATCATATTGAATTGCACATTTATTCACCACATCATAGATCAAGATTCATTTACAAAACACAATCATATATTAAAGCATTTTAACCTAAAAAGGTGATAGTAAATAGGTAATAACACAACGGGGTGTAACAACATAGCAACTAGAAGAAGGAAAGAAAATAGATAAATAAATAAAACATAACGACATAAATAAGTAGCAGCATAGTCATTGAGAAAACTACTACTCAACAAGAAGTGGTGGCTCTTGTGTCTACTCAAACCCGCCTCACATGGGCATGACTAAGGTAAAATAAGCCAAGAATTGCAACCACTACAATTTCATTTCGTGTATAGGAATGAGGAATATGGGTTGAAGTGTCCCTTTTGGGGTCTTAGGGTTGTGGTGGAGTATCCAATGTCTCCATTGGAATATTTTATTTATTTGTTTTATATTCAAATTTCCAAATTTAAATGTGAGGTTAGCTAGCGCCCATATTGGAAAACACGAATTTGAAACACATCACAATGAGTTAAGTTTTAATAAATTTGCACAAGAGAATTAAGAAAAGAAAAAATAGATTAAATGGCAGTAAACAGGCGTATCACTGTATTCTACTATTTGTGTTTTGTTCAATCATGGTTGTGGACTGAGTTTTAAGGGACCTGCTAAGGTCTTGGAGGGCACAACTGAAAGAAATCCCATGATGGTTATGAGAACACAGATCAATGCCATGAGTCCCACCATGCTATCTTGACTCCTATTGGCATTGAGACATGCCCCCTAGTCATCCTTTGAGAGCTATAGTAGTCTACAGGGAGTTGGCATCAATTACCAAGACTGACAAGTTTTGGAATGCTAGCATTTATTATGTTTGACTGTGAAATGGTGAAAAATAGGGAGGGTTACCAAAATAGAATTGATAACCCAATTAGGGGACCTATCTTCCAATATTTCATTAGGAAATGAGATCCACATAATGAAATGACTAACAACCTTGAGGTGAATCAAGTCACATTGTGAATCTACAAAATTCCTTTTTTTGCAAGGACGAGGGTCCTAATTAAACAACACTTTGGGGAGAAAGATTAAAAATAGCAAACTAACTCCAAAATGAAATCTACAACTTGGATCTAATAGATTAAGCTCAATATTGATGGAACCAAAAATCAGATTGCAAATCACAAAAGGGAAAGATGATGTGTACTAGTCACCAAAAATGCTCTATTGAAGCTAACCTATGACTCATTCACCTAGGGGCGAATGGGTTCTAGTTTAGGGTTTGTCTGCAACTTTCGGTAGTCTCTGCAACATATTTGAATCTCTCAATTTTCCTAGGTTTCAAGTTCGAAAAGCCAAAAATAAATTTTGTAATTGAGTTTCTATGAGATGACAACTTTATGACAACTTTTGCAACTTTGTCAACTTCTCCAATTTTGCTCTTCAAGAGACCTTCGAGATTTCTTCCACCTAAATTTGCAAACACAAATCAAGATGGAATTTTTTTTTGTTTTTGGTGAATGGGGGTTTGCCTTGGTCAAACCCTGTTTTGGTAATCAAACCTTGTAATGAAACAAAATAGCATGAAAGGAATGATGAATGAACAACTCTATGTTGCAAACTCACCAAACCCTTGAATAAACCTTGGAATGTAGATCTGCAACTTGCATGAAATGGATTCAATGGATGTAGATTTTGATCTTGAAATTTGATTTGGAGTTCAATGCCTTGAATGCTTGAATGGATCTTGAACTCCACATCAACATATTAGCTCTAATAACATGCATGATGCAAGAAGGATTCACTATGACAATTGGATCTTGATTGCTGCAATAATTCTTCAATAATTTTTCTCTTGAATGCCTTGAAATGCTCTTGAATTGCTCTCATAAAATTGCTATAGGAATGCTCACTTCAAAAATTGCTAGGTGAAACATAGTTAAATGACCTTATATTTATAGGTATGTAACATTAAATTCCCGAAATTCAAATAACACAAGCCGACATGTGAATATAGATTTTAAATTGTTAAAACACCTCCAAAAAAATAATTTAAATTTGGATCCTAGGTCATTCACCTAAGACACACATTTCTCAATGAGAAGTGTTATGTTTAGGCATTAATGAATGTTAGGTTTCCTCTTTGAAAAATGTGATTAATTAGGCTTGGATTTGAATTAAAGGGGCCAATTAAGGAAAATTAACTTCAATTAATTAAGGAAGCCCTAAATAAGTGTGAAAGTATAAAGAGGTACACTATAACACTAAAATAAGGCACAATGAAGTCCATTTTAATTAATAGGGCTCTAAACTTAATGTGAATATGTAAAATACATATTACAACACTAAATTAAGGCATAATTAAGTTCATTACAATATTAATTCCTTATTAAGTGTGAAAATGTAAAGGGATACATTTTTCTACACTATAGACTATATATATAAAAGAGTCGCTATGATAAAACAAAAACAATTTCCACAAATTCTATTTTTCTTGCCAATGCAATCCAATAGTACCTAATTGCTTAAAGAACATCATTCAATCCCTTTTTGTCTCAAACAAAAAAAATGAGCATACTTTAATTGCTATTCAAGTAAGGGAGAGGGCCCAATGGTGGAGTGGGCTCCTATCATGGGGATAGGAGCTGACAAATCTGCCCCACAAAGCAACAATAAAAGACCCAAAAAAATTCAAACTGTTATTATAATATATTATGATAAGTACATGTTAAGTCAAAAAAGTGTCCAATAAATGATATAGTAAATACTAACCACCTTCCCAAATTTAGGTGAATGCAAATAAATCTTTTTATTTGCATAATATATGCACTAATACACTACAACTAATATGGCATGTACATAACCCATTTATATTTCAACCACCATAGATTTGACAACTAACCAACACGGAGATATATTTGAATATATTACAAATAAAAATATTTCATTATTCATCCTTGGTTGATAAACTTATTGTTCCACCATGTCCAATTATAACCCTCTTTCTAAATATTTACCCTGGAAATATTGAAAACCAACTCTTGGGCTCACCATGCAATACAATTTTACAAAATAAAGACTCATTATGCAACCATATTTCACAATTATACATGATATTTAATTAATGTAGACCAAATATTAAAACACATAACAATTTTAAATTTCTCAAATCAGCTTTCAAATCACACTATAATTAATATTGCACACCCAAATTTCTAACCTCTCAAATCACATAAATATATATACCATTCACAATCCAATTCATATCACTTCTACCATTAATTCCAACTATGCAACCTCAAATTCCCTCCAATAATTTAAATTTCTCCACTTACTCGTAAATGCCTATTTATACAAGTTACCAAATATGTGTGTTGCATCTTAGCCTTATTCAGAATTCAAATTTTAGAGTTTCAGTTTCAAACACCTATTCAAGATTAATTTTAGATAGCTCTTGCAAACTACTTTCACACACCTATTGTAGATTTCAAGGTATGTATATTTCAAAGTTGTTTTAAGATTACAATTGTATAAAAATGTTCAATATATGTTTATTATTCATAGGTATCATGATTTTCTTCAGAAACATTAGCATACATACGTATCATTTTGCCTATCATTCTAAGTTTACACATACACCCAGTCATCCAAAAGACATGTGCATGAAACCCTTAGTTCAGTCGAGTATATGATACCCTCAAATGCTAAAACATATATATTACAAAGATAGATAAATTGATGTTTCATACAACCTTGTTCATTTATATTTAAATGAATTAGATGTATGGTTTATAAATATTGTAATTTTATTGTTCATATGTATCATGATTTTATTTAGAAATAGTTGCTTAAATATGTATCATTCCACCTATCATCCTTAGTTTACACATACACATAGTTGACCAAAAGATAGGTGAATGAAACCCTTAATAGTCTAGTATATGATACCCTCAAATGTTGTATATATATATATATATATCTGTGTGTGTGTGTAAATGAACAAGACTGTATATATATATATATTCAATTTAAATGAACAAGACTATATGTCAAATGAAACAAGTAATGCATGCTATAGTATCATATCCCTAATTCTAACTCTTACAACCCTTAGTTGATTGTGGATTATATGTGTATATATATATAAAATCAGTTAAGGGGTTATATATAACTTGAAACAACATTTAGAAACATGTAAGAGTAACTGTAATTGAAGAACAAACAAATCATACATCTAATTCATTTAAATAGAAATGAGCAAGGCTAAATGAGACAACAATTTACATTTAAGACTAACTATAATTGTAGAACAAACAAACCATGCATCTAATTCACTCCAATATAAATGAACAAGGCTATATGTCAAATTAAACAAGCAATGCATGTTATACTATCATATCCAAAAATCTAACTCTTACTATATCTAACCCTTGACATTTAAGGATATATATATATATATATATCGTATGTTTATGTATATGTATATGTATATGTATATGTATATGTATATGTATATGTATGTATATAGTATGTATCTGTATATGCATGTGTATGTATAGATATGTATACGTATATGTATGTATGTATATAGTCAATTAAGGGGTTATATACAACTTGAAACAACATTATCATACATGTAAAAGTCATTTTAATGGAAGAACAACTAAATCATACATTTAATTCATTTAAATGTAAATGAACAAGGCTATATAAAACAATAATTTATATATATCTACCATATATATATTTATCTTTGCAAAGTATATATATATATATATATAGCATTTGAGGGTATCATATACTTGATTGTTAAGGGTTTCATGCACTTATCTTTTGGTTGACTATGTGTATGTGTGTATGCAAATGGCATAGTTAATTTAACATTCTTAAAGCATTTGTAAACTAAGGATGATATGTGGAATGATATGTATGTATGCAAATGTTTTTGAAGAAAATCAAGATATGAATGAATAATAAACATACATTGAATAGTTTATACAATTATAGTCTTAGAAAAACTTTGAAATATACATACTTTGGAAGTTGCAATAGGTGTTTGAATTAGGGATATGATACTATAAAATGGATTTTTTGTTTCATTTGACATATAGCCTTGTTCATTTACAATATAGTAAGTTAGATGTATGGTTTATTTGTTCTTCAATTATAGTGACTCTTACATGTATGAAAATGTTGTTTCGATTTATATATAAGCTTTTACAGGTATATTACTTTTAGAAAGGGTTAATAATAATTTATATAATAATGTTGTTCGAAGTTATATATAACCCCTAAACTGGGATATATATATATATATATGAAAGTATGTATGTATATGCATATCTATATATATATGAAAGTATGCATGCATGCATACATAGATATGCATATACATACATACATACATATGTATGTATGTCATACATATATATAATTGTACATATTTATATAATATATATAATATAATTTATTATCAATTGAGGGTTTAATAATTATATATATACATATAGTGTATTTCAATTGCTAGCACCAAAATGTCCATACCAGTAGCAGAGGTACATACAAAGTTTCATATGGCAAGAAGAATACAATATCGAAAGGTAGAGAGGACAATGGTCTTGTGAGTAATGTTGTGTGAAGGGTTCACGACATTAGAGGACATGGAATTGGCCAAACCATAGGTGCATGAAATCCTTAATAGTCCACTATATAAAACAAATAAATGGTATGTATATATACACACACTCAGCTAAATCATAAGTGCATGAAACCATTAACAGTCGAGTATATGATAAGCTCAAATGTTATATATATAAATGGTGATTACACAAAAAGACATATGTATGCCTAATATATATACAGTGTTTATAGGTATTTCAAATATATATCAATATATATTTTGACCAACTGTGTGTGTATATATACACACACAGTCAGTCAAAAGATAGCTGCAAGAAACCCTTAATAATCAAATATATGATACAATTAAATACTCTCAATATATATTGAGATTGCAAATATAGAAAAGAAAAATATTATAGATATATTCAATATTTAAAGATATTGCAGATATATCAATATATGTTACACCCCAATTGTGTAATTACTATTTACTATTACTATGTAGGGTAAATATGAATGTAATGTGAATTCTAGAGATGAAAAAAGTGTGTTTGTACTTTGTTATCAATGTGTTATATGTGAATGTTCTCTCATTTGATGTTATCTCGTGGAAAATTACTACATATATGTGAATGGATGGTTATTGAATTATTATTCTAACTTTGGAGATGTTTTACATATACTACATATGTGATGAACAATTGACTGCCAAGTGCATGTGTTAGTGGTTGCAGGTATATGTTCAATTCCTCCAGGTGGAGGGGAAGTATCACTCAGGAGAAGATTTTGGTCAGGTAACGAGTAACGTAAACTATCTGAGCATACACACACCACAATAGAATAATTGAGTTGAGTCAGTTTAAGGGAAGTTGGTAAGTCATCCTTAGTTTATGTGTCTACATTGGTAGAGTCTTGTTTACTATTGCATACATTATTGGGTGATGTTTATCTATTTTGAGCTTTAGAGTTATTTCTTGTACTATTATGATTATATTGATAAGGACGTATGTGGAGTATGTGTATATATATGCACATACATGTCAATGGGATCTAACAACATGTATATGCACATGTATAGATGTACCACACGTAAATACTTATCAATATGATGGTAATTGTGAACGACTATATTTGAATCAAATGTGAACATATATATATGTATAGTATATATACACATCCATATGTATATATGTATCAATACATGTGTATATTGGTGAATGGACATGCCCATACGAATTTATTGATATACGTATACATACATATACATGTAAATAGAGGCATATACTTATATACATACTATATAGTTGTAAAATTGCACCCCTCATAATTTCACATATGTTCTTGCATCCACTTTAGTGTCCACTCCCTTAGCATCTTGTGTAGGCTCATTTTAGCCCATGCATCAACCTTTTCCCTTCTTAGGATGCTCCAACACCCCTTTTCAGTAGCTACCTTCGTGGGTCAGCTTTGCATCAAACCTTGTGCTTTTCTCATTCTCGTCATTTTGTAGTGTGATGTGTCTGGACACTATTGTGTCGCACAGACATTCGTGCGTTGTGCTAGCGTCCTGCGACATTTTCAACATTCAAATGACCGTTTTCATGCATTTTTTCCACTTGTCAACTTGTTTTGTTGGTGGTAACAACTAGGGATTCCTTATAATTTCGTAGGAAGCTTCTTTTCCCTCCTTAAAAGCAATATTTTCAATCCATTTTGGGCCTTCTAAGTTTCTCTAGCTCCATTCCTCTACTCTAGCTTCATTCCAGCTTCTAACTTCTCATCAGCCTTGGCTCTTACATTTTCTCTATTGTTATCTTTCCCACAACACCCTTTGCAACACTTTGAAGCTTTCATAAGCTCATTACAACAACACTCTTGGCTCTTGCAGCTCTACTGCTCTCTTCATTTGGCTTCCTTAAGCCTTGTAGTTCTATCTCCCTTGCCTTATACTTGCGAGCATCTTGGGATTCCCTATCCCTTATCTATTGCATCTACATATTGTGATACGAGTTCTCCTCCTCGAGTAGGAATTAATTTTATCACTCATACTTGGTGGTGCAAGTTCTACTCCTAAAGCGGGCTTTGCTTTCACCACGCGCTTTGTCTATTTCGGTTGCTCCTTCTCTTTCTATCTAGTTGTTTGTGAAGGTGGGAACACCAAAATAAAGATTTGACTGAGGAAAACCCCTATACAGCCCCAACACTTTCTCTAGATTTTACAAACACAAGTATTGAAGACATTCACGTGCTGGAAATTTCATCACTTGCGTGGTTGTGAGCATTTTTCTATCTCTTATTCTCTTACTTTATCATTTACTCTTTACTTTGTTTCAGTTCTATTACATTATGTTATTTTCCTATGCTTTAGAAGTTCTTAGCTATCAGAGTAGAAGTAGTCATTTAGCCATTCTCTATGATAAATCACTTTTTGGTTCATATGAGTTGCCAACGCGTCGCACTATTGTTCGTATTCTGCATTGTCTTCCTTTGGTCGAGAGTTTGTCAATTTGTCCAAAGAATCTGCATGACCTGCTCTTTTAGGTTCTAGAACTTTCAAGTCATACCTTGAGGTAGTTTAGGGAATTTTGCCTCGTGAGGCTCTCTGAATGAAGAGAACTTGTGAGTAGTGAATCCCCCTTCTCCACATTTTGGTGAACCCAATGTGAAGAAGGGTATTTTTCAAAAGCTAGGAATTTATTTACCCCTACTTGGCAAGGTCATAAATTTTGACTCAATGCTCAGAATTCAGAAGCGTTTGCACCGTTGGAAAGGCTTCCTAGAGAACTAGTTCATTCCCTAAAATATTGTGCCTTTGGCAACTAAATTTTAGGAACTGACGCAACTTCTGACCTCAAATTCTGCTCTGAAGACCTTCAAAAATGCGAATTACTAGAACATAGAAAATATCAAAAAAATCGTAATGAATTTAATATCTTCTTTTATTAGTTTTGTATCTAATTTTTTTCAAAATGTTAATGACATTCCATTTCATGCATGTGATGGTGACTTGGATTTTCCCATGTCACTCGGTATCTTTCATCCTTCTCGCAAAAGTCCTCTTGCTTCAGAGGATATCTTGTTGCAAGAAGACGAAAACATTGATACCTCTCTTAATGTTACTTTACCTTCTCTTCATGTTAATGCGCTCTCTTCTAGAGATGATGCATTTGTGAATAATGAACCTTCTATTCACTCCAATGCACTCTCTTTTGGAGATGATGCATTCGTGAATGATGAATCTCTTATACCTTCCAATGCACTCTCTTCTAGAGACATTGCATTTTTGAATGATGAATTTCTTATCTATTTCAATGCACTCTCCTCTAGAGATGATGCATTAGCGAATGATGAATCTCCTTCCACATTTGATCTTGTTTGGATCAATGTTGAGAATATGTCTTCAAATAATTATTATACTAGTTGTGATGATTTTGTAAATGTAATCTATGTCTTTGGTGGCTCTCAAAGGCCTAAGAGACCAATCATTTACATGACTTCAACTAGTCCTTCTCCTAAAAGGATTTGTTCTATTGATGGTCTTGACTCCCTCTTATAGAGCAGTATCCCATACTTATGAGAATAGAATGAATAAACAACCAAGTCTTCCTTCAACACCTAAACCTACAACTGAAGCACCTAGTGGTTACGATCTTGTTGAGCAACCCCGCGTCACTCTAGCTAAGATCTCACTATGGGACTTGCTTAAGTATGCTCCGGTTTATCAAGGTATGCTTTAGGAAGCCTTGCAAAAGATCCTCTTGCCTTCTTCTGCTAGGCCGATAGATGTTGGCACGTTGATAGCCTATATTCGTGTAGATTCACTGAATATTACCTTCTATCTACAAGAACTTCTACCCCCGGAAGTACATTAGCAAGTAGATCCTTTAATGATTATAGTTAACATTAATAATATCGGCATTAGATGTACTCTCGTTGACATTGGTTCGACACTCAATGTGTGTAGTATTGATCTATTATCTAAGATTAATATTGACCCATCTTCTCTTAATACTTCTCCTGTTGTCGTTCATGGGTTTGATAATGTTGGTGACAAGCCCTAGGCATGATAGTCTTGCCTTTGAGGTTAGGACCCGTTACTGTACCCACCCTTGTATATGTTATGTTAGAAAAGCTACCGTATAACCTTCTTCTTGGTAGGCCGTGGATATGTTATGTGTGCAATCTCGTCTACCTTGCATAAGTCTATTAAGTTCATTTGCAATAGCCAAGAAGTCATTGTCAAGGCTAACCTTGATGCTATGCACTTATGTGAGATGGAAGCTATCAGTTAGGCTTTAGTTGTGCCTACTCTTATTCCTTCGGTGTCTTCCAATGTGTTGATGTTTACTCCAGTAGTACCTACTACAAAGGATACTCTTGAGATAAATGTCCTTGAAGAAGATCCTTCTGAAGAAATAAATCTTCAGTCTACTCTTTCTACTTCTCAAAAGAATGCATGTCTTGGTGATGATTGGGGTTCCTTAGACTTTACAGAATCCTTCATTAGAAAATATAAAGTCAACCTGATCCACTTAAGCCTTCCAATAGCATCATCCACACTTGTTATCAAAGATGGTTATTCTTCTGGATCACAGGGTCTAGTGTGAGCAACAACTGTAATGTTCTTCGTGTTGATCCTCCTTCTGAGGAAGATGATTACGCTTATGCTAAAGAGGATAATGTTGATAGTCTTAATGATGGTGATCCCATAGAGGAGTATAATCCCCATTATTGGTACAATTCTCTTTATGAGGATCCTCCTTTTCAAGATTTGCAAACACGTTATGGCCCTAGCTTTAAGCTCGTCTCTAAATATGGTTATGGGCATAAAGGTTGTGGGTGTAACGAACTATAAGGAATTTAGGTCCCTATAGAATTCATACCCTGTAAGCGTAATTTAGGGCTTGTTTGCTTGAATGAACGATCTAAATAGAAGCCATAGTTGAGTGACACAAATTCTTCTCAACCTCGTTTTGTTGAAAAGATTTGTCCTCCATTGTCTTATATCTTTGTGTCTCCTTCTTATGAGCAGTCAAAATTTTCTCCACAAGAGAAAGGATTGCTTCCTACTCCTCATCCTTTATCTAAACAAGATCGTATTTTGTTGTGGCTTCTAAAAGCCTGCTTAATTACTCTTCCTTCTCCTACACGCAAAAAATCTCATGAACATGATAAAGAAAAACATTCTTTCTATGCATACCATCGAGTGCTTGGCCATTCTACTAGTGAATGTAAGGCCTTGAAGGATAAAATACAACAACTTCATGATTCAGGTGCCATCACTAATTTGTTGGAAATAGGATGCCATTTGATTGAATTCTTAAACATTATTTATTTCATGTATCTCCTAGGTCCTTGGAAAGTGTTCCCCAACACTAGGATTAGAAAGAGATTAATATTTGATGAAATAATCATGTTAATTGACATTTGTAATAATTCTAAAATGTTAGGAGTACGTGAGGGGCATCTAATATGAGTTCCTAAAACAATAAAAGCACATGGCTTCCATATGGTGGTGACACGTCTTGAGTCTAGAAGTTAACTATTTAGAGTAAGAGATAACACTTCTAAATGCATGTAAAGATCCTAGGAGTCAGGGTTTGATGTTTACATGCATGAAGTTTAGTTTAGTTCAGTTCAAATTAGTTCAATTTAGTTTAAAATTAGTTTAGTTTAGTTCAGTTATGGTTCAGTTATCTTCAATTAGTTTTAGTTGAATGCTAGTTGACTTCAGTTAACTTGGAATGCATGACTAATGACTTGAGTTGCATGACAGATAACAAGGACTACCTTCAATTAACAGGGGATGACCATTCTTGCATGAATGGTGGAGAGAATTTTTTTAGTTAACAGGAAATGACTTGGACCCACCTTGGGTGCCCAAGTTGGTTTCTTGGAATTAACTCCTTTGCATGTTAAGATATTTCAGAAGGCTAAGTTAAGTGGGCCCACTCTTGGGCACCTAATTTTAGGATAAAGATTTGAAGATATTTACGAAATAAAGGTTGAGTTACTACTTCAGTTTGGGATGCCCAAATGGATGAAG
The DNA here is from genome assembly GCA_007258455.2 of Sequoia sempervirens. Taxonomy (NCBI): domain Eukaryota; kingdom Viridiplantae; phylum Streptophyta; class Pinopsida; order Cupressales; family Cupressaceae; genus Sequoia; species Sequoia sempervirens. Next base: position 28,827 of record VDFB02284833.1, read on the forward strand.
ATGATGATTTGGCATTGTTCTTCACAGTAGAACTCTACTTGCAAGAGATAGGTGTACCTTTTGTGAGATAGATATTGAGCTTGTGAAGTTGTAACTCTTGAGTTTACAAAGCTGATTATTGCCTATTTA
>VDFB02284834.1:0-46144 GCA_007258455.2 Sequoia sempervirens
TATATAACCCCTAAACTGGGATATATATATATATATATGAAAGTATGTATGTATATGCATATCTATATATATATGAAAGTATGCATGCATGCATACATAGATATGCATATACATACATACATACATATGTATGTATGTCATACATATATATAATTGTACATATTTATATAATATATATAATATAATTTATTATCAATTGAGGGTTTAATAATTATATATATACATATAGTGTATTTCAATTGCTAGCACCAAAATGTCCATACCAGTAGCAGAGGTACATACAAAGTTTCATATGGCAAGAAGAATGCAATATCGAAAGGTAGAGAGGACAATGGTCTTGTGAGTAATGTTGTGTGAGGGGTTCACGACATTAGAGGACATGGATTTGGCCAAACCATAGGTGCATGAAATCCTTAATAGTCCACTATATAAAACCCATAAATGGTATGTATATATACACACACTCGGCCAAATCATAAGTGCATGAAACCATTAATAGTCGAGTATATGTTAAACTCAAATGTTATATATATAAATGGTGATTACACAAAAAGACATATGTATGCCTAATATATATACAGTGTTTATAGGTATTTCAAATATATATCAATATATATTTTGACCAACTGTGTGTGTATATATACACACACAGTCAGTCAAAAGATAGCTGCAAGAAACCCTTAATAATCAAGTATATGATACAATTAAATACTCTCAATATATATTGAGATTGCAAAGATAGAAAAGAAAAATATTATAGATATATTCAATATTTAAAGATATTGCAGATATATCAATATATGTTACACCCCAATTGTGTAATTACTATTTACTATTACTATGTAGGGTAAATATGAATGTAATGTGAATTCTAGAGATGAAAAAATTGTGCTTGTACTTTGTTATCAATGTGTTATATGTGAATGTTCTCTCATTTGATGTTATCTCATGGAAAATTACTACATATATGTGAATGGATGGTTATTGAATTATTATTCTAACTTTGGAGATGTTTTACATATACTACATATGTGATGAACAATTGACTGCCGAGTGCATGTGTTAGTGGTTGCAGGTATATGTTCAATTCCTCCAGGTGGAGGGGAAGTATCACTCGGGAGAAGATTTTGGCCAGGTAACCAGTAACGTAAACTATCTGAGCATACACACACCACAATAGAATAATTGAGTTGAGTCAGTTTAAGGGAAGTTGGTAAGTCATCCTTAGTTTATGTGTCTACATTGGTAGAGTCTTGTTTACTATTGCATACATTATTGGGTGATGTTTATCTATTTTGAGCTTTAGAGTTATTTCTTGTACTATTATGATTATATTGATAAGGACGTACGTGGAGTATGTGTATATATATGCACATACATGTCAATGGGATCTAACAACATGTATATGCACATGTATAGATGTACCACACGTAAATACTTATCAATATGATGGTAATTTTGAACGACTATATTTGAATCAAATGTGAACATATATATATGTATAGTATATATACACATCCATATGTATATATGTATCAATACATGTGTATATTAGTGAATGGACATGCCCATACGAATTTATTGATATAGGTATATATACATATACATGTAAATAGAGGCATATACTTATATACATACTATATAGTTGTAAAATTGCACCCCTCATAATTTCACATATGTTCTTGCATCCACTTTAGTGTCCACTCCCTTAGCATCTTGTGTAGGCTCATTTTAGCCCATGCATCAACCTTTTCCCTTCTTAGGATGCTCCAACACCCCTTTTCAGCAGCTACCTTCGTGGGTCAGCTTTGCGTCAAACCTTGTGCTTTTCTCATTCTCGTCATTTTGTAGTGTGATGTGTCTGGACACTATCGTGTCGCACAGACATTCGTGCGTTGTGCTAGCATCCTGCGACATTTTCAACATTCAAATGACCATTTTCGTGCATGTTTTCCACTTGTCAACTTGTTTTTTCGGTGGTAACAACTAGGGATGCCTTATAATTTCCTAGGAAGCTTCTTTTCCCTCCTTAAAAGCAATATTTTCAATCCATTTTGGGCCTTCTAAGTTTCTCTAGCTCCATTCCTCTACTCTAGCTTCATTCCAGCTTCTAACTTCTCATCAGCCTTGGCTCTTAAATTTTCTCTATTGTTATCTTTCCCACAACACCCTTTACAACACTCTGAAGCTTTTATAAGCTCATTACAACAACACTCTTGGCTCTTGCAGCTCTACTACTCTCTTCATTTGGCTTCCTTAAGCCTTGTAGTTCTATCTCCCTTTCCTTATACTTGCGAGCATCCTGGGATTCCCTATCCCTTATCTATTGCATCTACATATTGTGATATAGGTTCTCCTCCTCGAGTAGGGATTACTTTTATCACTCATGCTTGGTGGTGCAAGTTCTACTCCTGAAGCGGGCTTTGCTTTCACCGCGCGCTTTGTCTATTTCGGTTGCTCCTTCTCTTTCTATCTAGTTGTTCGTGGAGGTGGGAACACCAAAATGAAGATTTGACTGAGGAAAACCCCTATACAGCCCCAACACTTTCTCCAGATTTTACAAACACAAGTATTGAAGACATTCACGTGCTGGAAATTTCATCACTTGCGTGGTTGTGAGCATGTTTCTATCTCTTATTCTCTTACTTTATCATTTACTCTTTACTTTGTTTCAGTTCTATTACATTATGTTATTTTCCTATGCTTTAGAAGTTCTTAGCAATCAGAGTAGAAGTAGTCATTTAGCCATTCTCTATGATAAACTCACTTTTTGGTTCATATGAGCTGCCAACGCGTTGCACTATTGTTCGTATTCTGCATTGTCTTCCTTTGGCCGAGAGTTTGTCAATTTGTCCAAAGAATCTTCATGACCTACTCTTTTAGGTTCTAGAACTTTCAAGTCGTACCTTGAGGTAGTTTAGGGAATTTTGCCTCGTGAGGCTCTCTGAATGAAGAGAACTTGTGAGTAGTGAATCCCCCTTCTCCACATTTTGGTGAACCCAATGTGAAGAAGGGTATTTTTCAAAAGCTAGGAATTTATTTACCCCTACTTGGCAAGGTCATAAATTTTGACTCAATGCTTAGAATTCAGAAGCATTTGCACCGTTGGAAAGGCCTCCTAGAGAACTAGTTCATTCCCTAAAATATTGTGCCTTTGGCAACTAAATTTTAGGGACTGACGCAAGTTCTGACCTCAAATTTTGCTCTGAAAACCTTCAAAAATGTGAATTACTAGAACATAGAAAATATCAAAAAAATCATAATGAATTTAATATCTTCTTTTATTAGTTTTGTATCTAATTTTGTTCAAAATGTTAATGACATTCCATTTCATGCATGTGATGGTGACTTGGATTTTCCCATGTCACTCGGTATCTTTCATCCTTCTCGCGAAAGTCCTCTTGCTTCAGAGGATATCTTGTTGCAAGAAGATGAAAAACATTGATACCTCTCTTAATGTTACTTTACTTTCTCTTCATGTTAATGCGCTTTCTTCTAGAGATGATGCATTTGTGAATAATGAACCTTCTATTCACTCCAACGCACTCTCTTTTGGAGATGATGCATTCGTGAATGATGAATCTCTTATACCTTCCAATGCACTCTCTTCTAGAGACATTGCATTTTTGAATGATGAATTTATTATCTATTTCAATGCACTCTCCTCTAGAGATGATGCATTAGCGAACGATGAATCTCCTTCCACATTTGATCTTGTTTGGATCGATGTTGAGAATATGTCTTCAAATAATTATTATACTAGTTGTGATGATTCTGTAAATGTAATCTATGTCTTTGGTGGCTCTCAAAGGACTAAGAGACCAATCATTTACATGACTCCAACTAGTCCTTCTCCTAAAAGGATTTGTTCTATTGATGGTCTTGGCTCCCTCTTATAGAGCAGTATCCCATACTTATGAGAATAGAATGAATAAACAACCAAGTCTTCCTTCAACACCTAAACCTACAACTGAAGCACCTGGTGGTTACGATCTTGTTGAGCAACCTCGCGTCACTCTAGCTAAGATCTCACTATGGGACTTGCTTCAGTATGCTCGGTTTATCAAGGTATGCTTCAGGAAGCCTTGCAAAACATCCTCTTGCCTTCTTCTGCCAGGTCGATAGATGTTGGCGCATTGATAGCCTATATTCGTGTAGATTCACTGAATATTACCTTCTATCTGCAAGAACTTCTACCCCCAGAAGTACATAAGCAAGTAGATCCTTTAATGATTATAGTTAACATTAATAATATCGACATTAGATGTACTCTTGTTGATGTTGGTTCGACACTCAATGTGTGTAGTATTGATCTATTATCTAAGATTAATATTGACCCATCTTCTCTTAATACTTCTCCTGTTGTCGTTCATGGGTTTGATAATGTTGGTGACAAGCCCTAGGCACGATAGTCTTGCCTTTGAGGTTAGGACCCGTTACTGTACCCACCCTTGTATATGTTATGTTAGAAAAGCTACCATATAACCTTCTTCTTGGTAGGTCATGGATATGTTATGTGTGCAATCCTGTCTACCTTGCATAAGTATATTAAGTTCATTTGCAATAGCCAAGAAGTCATTGTCAAGGCTAACCTTGATGCTATGCACTTATGTGAGATGGAAGCTATCAGTTAGGCTTCAGTTGTGCCTACTCTTATTCCTTCGGTGTCTTCCAATGTGTCGATGTTTACTCCAACAGTACCTACTTCAAAGGATACTCTTGAGATAAATGTCCTTGAAGAAGATCCTTCTGAAAAAATAAATCTTCAGTCTACTCTTTCTACTTCTCAAAAGAATGCATGTCTTGGTGATGATTGGGGTTCCTTAGACTTTACAGAATCCTTCATTAGAAAATATAAAGTCAACTTGATCCACTTAAGCCTTCCAATAGCATCATCCACACTTGTTATCAAAGATGGTTATTCTTTTGGATCACAAGGTCTAGTATGAGCAACAACTATAATGTTCTTCGTGTTGATCCTCCTTCTGAGGAAGATGATTACGCTTATGCTAAAGAGGATAATGTTGATATTCTTAATGATGGTGATCCCATAGAGGAGTGTAATCCCCATTATTGGTACAATTCTCTTTATGAGGATCCTCCTTTTCAAGATTTGCAAACACGTTATGGCCCTAGCTTTAAGCTCGTCTCTAAATATGGTTATGGGCATAAAGGTTGTGGGTGTAACGAACTATAAGGCATTTAGGTCCCTATAGAATTCACACCCTGTAAGTGTAATTTAGGGCTTGTTTGCTTGAATGACCAATCTAAATAGAAGCCATAGTTGAGTGACACGAATTCTTCTCAACCTCGTTTTGTTGAAAAGATTTGTCCTCCATTGTCTTATATCTTTGTGTCTCCTTCTTGTGAGCAGTCAAACTTTTCTCCACAAGAGAAAGGATTGCTTCCTACTCCTCATCCTTTATCTAAACAAGATCGTATTTTGTTGTGGCTTCTAAAAGCCTGCTTAATTACTCTTCCTTCTCCTACACGCAAAAAATCTCATGAACATGATAAAGAAAAACATTCTTTCTATGCATACCATCGAGTGCTTGGCCATTCTACTAGTGAATGTAAGGCCTTGAAGGATAAAATACAACAACTTCATGATTCAGGTGCCATCACTAATTTGTTGGAAATAGGATGCCATTTGATTGAATTCTTAAACATTATTTATTTCATGTATCTCCTAGGTCCTTGGAAAGTGTTCCCCAACACTAGGATTAGAAAGAGATTAATATTTGATGAAATAATCATGTTAATTGACATTTGTAATTAATTCTAAATGTTAGGAGCATGTGAGGGCATCCAATATGAGTTCCTAAACAATAGGGGCACATGGGTTTCCCACATGGTAGGTGACACTCACCTTGAGTTCAGTTAACTATTTGGAGTAAGAGATAACACTTCTAAATGCATGTAAAGATCCTAGGAGTCAGGGTTTGATGTTTACATGCATGAAGTTTAGTTTAGTTCAGTTCAAGTTAGTTCAATTTAGTTTAAAATTAGTTTAGTTTAGTTTAGTTCAGTTATGGTTCAGTTATCTTCAATTAGTTTTAGTTGAATGCTAGTTGACTTCAATTAACTTGGAATGCATGACTAATGATTTGAGTTGCATGACATATAACAAGGACTACCTTCAGTTAACAGGGGATGACCATTCTTGCATGAATGGTGGAGAGAAATTTTTTAGTTAACAGGAAATGACTTGGACCCACCTTGGGCGCCCAAGTTGGTTTCTTGGAATTAACTCCTTTGCATGTTAAGATATTTCAAAAGGCTAAGTTAAGTGGGCCCATTCTTGGGCGCCTAATTTTAGGATAAAGCTTTGAAGATATTTACAAAATAAAGGTTGAGTTACTACTTCAATTTGGGATGCCCAAATGGATGAAGATGATGATTTGGCATTGTTCTTCATAGTAGAACTCTACTTGCAAGAGATAGGTGTACCTTTTGTGAGATAGATATTGAGCTTTGTATAACTCTTTGGAGTTTACAAAGTTGATTATTGCCTATTTATCTCAAGCAAGTTGAAGAGAGTTATTATCAGTTTTATTGCAGGTTGTGAAGAATATTTGGTGGAGGCAAAAGCAGTATTCTCAAGCAAGAATTGTAATTATTGTAATCTACTTCAGAGATTAAATAATACATTGATTCTTGGTGGAGTTTTTTCCCGAAAGGATTTCTCCATGGTATATGTTGTGTATCTTCTAATATCCTGTCTCATTCTTCTACAACCTTATGTCTTCATTCTACAAATGATAAAATGAATTAATTAGATAATCACCCACAAAGAATCTGTAACAAAGAATACATATTTAGATCAGCAATCATAAAGTTTTACAAAGTATTAAGCTACATAAACACCTCAATTTTTAACATTTGGTATTAGAGCTGAGGTTGGGTCTAGAGTATTGGGATGCCTTTCTCTTAAAATATTGGAGGTTTTTTGGCTATAGTGGGAGCTTTTATTATTTTTTGTTATTTGTTGATTTTGGAAAATAAGTTTGTTACAATGAGTTTTAATTCTCATTTAGATATTGAAAGGTTCAATGGATCTAATTATGAGATGTGGAAACTAAAAATGGAGGATCTCCTTGAAGAGAGAGATCAGTGGTTAGCTATTGGTAATGAGACAAAGTCACCTACAACGATGTCAGATAAGGATTGCACTAAGCTTGATAAGAAGGCAAGAGGGACCATAAGATTATGTCTTGCTGATGTTGTTCTCTTGAATGTTTTAGAAGAAACTACTGCATATAAGTTGTGGAGGAGAATAGGTGATATTGATCAAATTAAAAGTCTTACTAATAAGTTATAATATGAAAAGATAGTTGTATTCTTTAAAGATGAAAGAAGGTGATTTTGTTGCAAATCATTTGAATGCTTTTAATTTGATTCTAAGTCAGTTAGCATCTGTAGAAGTAAAGCTATAAGATGAAGATAAATTCATTTTGTTACTTTGTTCTTTACCAGAGTCTTGGGAAAATCTAATTGTTGATGTCAGTGGTAGTGGTAGTGGTGTAGATCTAAAGATGGAAAATATAATTCCTACTCTCCTATCAGAGGAGATGAGGAGGAAGTCTAGAATGGAAATCCAAGATGCCTTGTTTGTAAAAGGTAGGCCTGAGAAAAAGGAACCTAAGGGAGACAAGGAAGTGAAGGGTAAGTCAGAAGGACAGAGTAAGGTAAAGCGTTGGAACTATGGGAAACCGAGACATGTGAAGAAGGATTGTAAGAACAAGAAAGAGAGTTATGATTCTTCTACAGAGGAATCCTAGGATGACAGTAATGATGCATTGGTTATTTCAACTAATATTTTTTGTGATAACTCTTTTCTTCATGTTTCAGAGTGATCTTCATACATAGGATGGTAGTCATGATGCCATGTGTGACTCGGTACCACGGTTCAATGGGAGTTGTTGGTAGTGACGTGGATGCATCATTGGTAAGGTTATCTCCATGTGATTGGAGATATGGTTTCTTGGTTTAGAGCGTATTTGTTATGATGTCATGTTATACTCTTGATACTAGGTTAGAGTTTGGCATATTACATGTTCTCTTGAGACCAGGATGTATATATGTTATGGTGCATGTAATCTCCTAGGAGGAGATGGTTAGATCATGGATGTCATGTTTATGTTCAAGATTGGAGCTTTGACATTGATCTTGTGTAGTTCTCTTATGTATTGGGTACATTAATCATTTGCTTGATTACTTCATGAAAGTGTTGTGTTGCATTTGGAGTTTGGCATGGATTGGTTGGTTAGAGGTCCTCATGGATACTTGGAGAAATAGGTGAGGCTTAAGTTCTCTTATGGTAAGAGATATATGTTGGAATGGTTACTTGTAAGAAAAGCTATTTTCAACAGTAAAGACCGAGAGTCCTACACCTTGGTTGAACATGAGTTCAACACACTCGATGGTTTCACATGCCCCCAAAGAGGAAATTTGGTTATAGAGACTTGGGAAAGGTATTGGTTTCAATTGTAAGTAAGTTAAACTTGAATGTGATAGTCAAAGTGCTATATGTTTAGCCAAAAATTATATGTATCATGCTCGTACTAAGCATGTTGATGTTAAGTTATGAATTTGTGTGAGAAATGGTTGAGAGTGGGAAGGTATTAATTGAGAAAATTGACACTTTAATTAATGTTGCAAATTATCTTATGAAACCAGTTCCTACAGATAAGTTCTCTTGGTTTTAATCATTTGCTTGGAGCTTCATGATTATGCAAGTTGCATTTGAAGTTGGCATGGATTGATTAGTTGGTGCAAGAAGGCCATTGGCCTTGAGTCATGTACTTGATTTAAAATTATTATTCCTTGTTTAGAATAATTGCAATGTATAATGTCAAGTGGGAGAATGTTGGAAATAAGATGCCATTTAATTGCAATCCTAAACATTATTTATTTCATGTATCTCCCAAGTCCTTGGAAAGTGTTCCCCAACACTAGGATTAGAAAGAGATTAATATTTGATGAAATAATCATGTTAATTGACATTTGTAATTAATTCTAAATGTTAGGAGCATGTGAGGGCATCCAATATGAGTTCCTAAATAATAGGGGCACATGGGGTGCCCACATAGTAGGTGAAACTCACCTTGAGTTCAATAAACTATTTGTAGTATGAGATAACACTTCTGAATGCATGTAAAGATCCAAGGAGTTAGGTTTTGATGTTTACATGCATGAATTTTAGTTCAGTTCAGAATCAGTTTAGTTTAGTTTAGTTCAGTTATGGTTCAGTTATCTTCAATTAGTTTTAGTTGAATACTAGTTGACTTCAGTTAACTTGGAATGCAAGACTAATGACTTGAGTTGCATGACAGATAACAGGGACTACCTTTAGTTAATAGGGGATGACCATTCTTGCATGAATGGTGGAGGGAAATGTTTCAATTAACAGGAAATGACTTGGACCCACCTTGGGCACCCAAGTCGTCTTCTTTGAATTAACTCCTTTGCATGTTAAGATATTTCAGAAGGCTAAGTTAAGTGGGCCCACTCTTGGGAACCTACTTTGAGGATAAAGCCTTGAAGATATTTACGAAATAAAGGTTGAGTTACTACTTTAGTTTGGGACACCCAAATGGATAAAGATGATGATTTGGCATTGTTCTTCATAGTAGAACTCTACTTGCAAGAGATAGGCGCACCTTTTGTGAGATAGAGATTGAGCTTTGTAATTGTAACTCTTTGGAGTTTACAAAGTTGATTATTGCCTATTTATCTCAAGCAAGTTGAAGAGAGTTATTATCAATTTTATTGCAGATTGTGAAGAATATTTGGTGGAGGCTAAAGCTATATTCTCAAGCAAGAATTGGAATTATTGTAATCTACTTCAGAGATTAAATAATACATTGATTCTTGGTGGAATTTTTTCCTGAAAGGGTTTCTCCATGATATATGATGTGTATCTTCTAATATCCTGTCTAATTCTTCTACAACCTTATGTCTTCATTCTACAAATGATAAAATGAATTAATCAGATAATCACCCACAAAGAATCTGTAACAAAAAATACATATTTAGATCAATAATCATAAAGTTTTACAAAGTATTAAGCTACATAAACACCTCAATTTTCAACATCATTTATGTGTTGATGCACCTGCCTTTTCTTTGCATGACAAGTGATATTGAGGTTTACCTCTATCCTACATGTTCTAAGTATCTTGCATGGTTCTCCTCCCCTATATGTTGAGGGCAGTGATAACCTATTCTGGAGATATGTGTGCTTCTTAAGGAGCCCCTCTCTTCTCTCTATATTTCAATTGAAGCATCCCTTGAGTGGATCCCCTTTGTGTCTTGAAGGGTTCCTGAGGGATCCCCTTTGAAAGCTTTTCTCTCAAATGAATTCATTGGCATCTAGCTTGGGGGTAGCCTAACTAGACCTTGCTCTTCAAACAACGCATCCCTTGAGTGGACCCCTCTTCTTTTGAAGGGTTCCCGAGGGACCCCTTTAAAATTCTTCTAATTTGTTGATGGTCTACATGATTGTCCACTTGATTGCCTACGTGGCCACTTTGCTTTCAGACATGTTCTATCCACAGGTAAACATGTCACTTTACAGGTGCACCTGTGAAGTCACTTTTCGACTTTGCAGAGTCCCCTTCCTTTGCATTTCTGCATGTGAGATCTTGGGGGATACCTCCCTACAAATCTGTGGGTCTGTAGGGTGCTTTCTTTGGGTTTCCTCCATGTGAGAGAACTTGGGGGATACCTTCCCTACAGGTCTGCGGGTATGTAGGGTGCTTTCTTGGGTTTCCTTCATCTGATATATCTTGAAGAACACCTTCCCTATAGGTTTTCAAGTTTGTAGGGCACTTTCCCAACTTCCTCCATGTGAGAGATCTTGGAGGACTCCTTCCTTACAGGTCTATGGGTCTGTAGGGTGCTTTCTTGGGGTTTCCTCCATGTGAGAGATCTTGGAGGACACCTTCCTTGCAGGTATGTGGGTCTGTAAGGCACTTTTTTGGGTATGCTTCATGTGAGAGATCTTGGAGGACACCTTCCTTGCAGGTTTGCGGGTCTGTAAGGAACTTTTCTCGGTTTCCTTCATGTGAGAGATCTTGGATGACACCTTCCTTGTAGGTCTGTGGGCTTGTGAGGTGCTTACATTCTCAAATTCTCTTCTCTTCTCTTCTCTTCTCAATTGTATATACCGGATTGAAGATCTACATCTTCTTCATCCTGAGTATATGCGCTTCTTCTCTCCATTTAAGAATTCTTCTATGTGCTATTGTTTTCAATTTAGGGATGATGCATAGTACTGAGACAACCTTCTACATCGAGGTCTCTTTACTTTGTTGGCTCAAATCCTTTAGTTTTTTATGTTCTAACATTATTGTCTGTTGTAGGTTTTTCTTGTCTAACACATTTGTTTTGCAGGTCTTCAACTTGGGGACATGCTTTCATGGTTCAAAGAGTTATTTGCTTCCTCTACAGTATCCTTTTGGGCATAATGATGTTATTTATGTAGATCTCCTTTAGCGTGCATATTAGTGTAGATTCATATGCTGTTAAAGTGGGGGGAAAATGTATAGTCATAAAATTTCACCCCTCACAATTTCACATACATTCTTGCGTCCAATTTAGTGCTCACTCCCTTAGCATCTTGTGTAGGCTCATTTTAGCCCCTACATCAGCCTTTTCCCTTCTCAAGATGATCCAACACCCCTTTCCAACAACTACCTTTGTGCGTTAGCTTTGTGTCGAACCTTGCGCTTTTCCTATTCTTTTTTTTTTTTAGCATGATGTGTCTAGACACTAGCACTCTGCAATTTGGTTTGTGTGCCATGCTAGTGTCGTACGATGTTTTCAACATTCAAACAACCATTTTTGTGCTTGTTTTCCACTTGTCAGCTTGTTTTGTCGGTGGTAACAGCTGGGGATGCCTTGTAACCGCCTAGGAAGCTTCTTTTCCCTCCTTAAAAGCAATCTTTTCAATCCATTTTGGGCCTTCTAAGTATCTCTAGCTCCATTCCTCTACTCTAGCTTCATTCCAACTTCTAACTTTTCATTAGCCTTGGTTCTTCAATTTTCTCTATTGCTATCTTTCTCACAACACCCTTTGCAGTACTCTGAAGCTTTCATAAGCTCATTACAACAACACTCTTGGCTCTTGCAGCTCTATTGCTCTCTTCATCTGGCTTCCTTAAGCCTTGTAGTTCTATCTCCCTTGCCTTGTACTTGCGAGCATCCTGGGATTCCATATTCCTTATCTATTGCATCTACAAATTGTGATACGAGTTCTCCTCCTTGAGTGAGGATTGCTTTTATCACCTCTTTTGTGATACAGGTTCTCCTCCTCAAGTGGGGATTGATTTTATCACTCATACGTGGTGGTGCGGGTTCTACTCCTAAAGCGGGTTTTGCTTTCACCACACGTTTTGTCAATTTTAGTTGCTCTCTCTCTTTCAATCCGGCTGTTTGTGGATGTGGGAACACCAAAATGAGGGTTTGACTGAGGAAAACCCTTATACAACCCCAACACTTTCTCTAGATCTTACAAACACAAGTATTGAAAATATTCACATGCTAGAGATTTCATCACTTGTGTGGTCATGAACATTTTTCTATCTCTTATTCTCCTACTTTATCATTTACTCTTTACTTTGTTTCAGTTCTATTACATTATGTTATTTTCTTATGCTTTAGAAGTTCTCAACAATCAGAGTAGAAGTAGTCATTTGGCCATTCTCTGTGATAAACTCACTTTCTGGTCCGTATGAAACACCAGTGCGCCATGCTGTCATTCGTATTCCGCACTGACGTCCTTTGGCCGAGAGTTTTTCAGTTTGTCTAAAGAATCTTCGTGACCTGCTCTTTCAGATTCTAAAACTTTCACGTCGTTCCTTGAGGTAGTTTAGGGTAGTTTTCCCTGTGAGGCTCTCTGAATGAAGAGAACTCATGAGTAGTGACTTCCCCTTCTCTACACATACATATATATGTGTGTGTGTGTGCATACAATCGATATATTGTGTTTATTATGTGTAAATACTATCTTGCCTATAATTATTTATATATTGAATGTATACTTACATTAATGGCTTATAATATATATATATATATTAACATATATATACATATACATATACATATATATATACATACATACATACATATATATATATGTATATATATATATAATATCACATATACATACATACATACATATATATATGTATATATATATAATATCACATATACATACATATATAAATATCACACACACATATATATATATATATATATATTTAAATATACATATATATATATATGATATTTAAATATATATGTGTGATATTTAAATATTATATACATATTTAAATATCACACATATATATTTAAATATATATATTAAATATCATATATATATATATATATGATATTTAAATATATATATATATATATATATATGTATATGTGATATTATATATATTAATATATATTTAACATATTAGTTGTTTTTTTTATTATGGGGAAAAATAGGTTTTGATGGGACCTGAAACCCATTACATAACGGTTTTTAAGGGACCTGCAACCCTATCCAAGAAAAATATGTTGCATTAAAGATAAACCATATACTATCAGCATCCAATCAACAACAACATTACAAATATAACAGGACAATACAGGCTACACAAAGGAATAAAAAGGGCCAAGAGCCTAAAGCCACATACAACCAGGTTTTACAAGGGACCTTAAACCCACAGGTTTTGAAGGGATCTTAAACCCTTAACCAAGTTTTTCAAGGACCTTGAACCCAAGAAAACATAAAGCATACTGATGTAGAACACCAACCAAACCCTGATTCTCAAAAGAACCAGTAAAACCAAACACCCCACCTCAATAGGGGTTTTGGGAAACACAACAAAACATTGTGAAGCAACTACCTTCTACAACACCAAAACGCCTGATTTGCCAACCCAACCTCCACCTCTAAAAGAGAGGGCTCCCCTCTATAGGAGAGGATGAAATAAAACTCCTTACCACTAGAGCCATGACTTTCCACACCAAACAAGCTCCACCTCAATAGAAGCCTACACTCCACCTCAAAAGCAACAATCTCCCCCTCTATAGGGGACACTGGTTGAAGAATCCAATAGTAAGTAGCTTTAGTAGGAAGGGTTGACCTAACATCTCTTAGCAACACAAGCACCAGGTACTGGAAGGAAGAAGCAGAGACCTCCTCAATGAGCTCGCACAACTGGGTCCAAACAGAAAACAATGAGCATAACCAAGCCAACAACAACCAAACAATATCTTGGACAAAGTCCAACACCACCTTGCCAAGCAAAAAGAAGCCCATCTAATATAACACAGTGGAGAAAAATACCATGATGAGAAACTCCAACAACCTCATCCTCTGAAGAAACAATAAACACTAGAAGAGGCTAAAGGAGAACAACGAAAGCCACCACTTGTAGACAACCTTCTATAAGAAGCCAAAATAAAAAACTAGAAAAAGGGCGCATAAAACCTTCCCCCCAAGAAAAAGAAGAGTAATGAACACCACTTGGGGTTCAACACCCACCACAAGGCTCCAAGGAAACCAACAGAAAACTCCCCACCAAGAACAGGGACGTAGACCGCCAGAGACAAGAACTTGCCCCAAAACAAACAACTACTTTGCGCAAAGGAACCATAACAGAGCAACAACAGAGCACACAACAAACAAAAAAGAGCTAAAAGACTCACCCCAACCACAACCATCCCATAAGAAGACCACATGGGAGGCCCAACACAAACCAACGTCCATAGAGAAGAAGGAAAGACCCCATCCAAACTCCCACAAGAGAGAGGGGAAGCCATAAATGAGGCAGACAACCTCCACCACAACACCCCAATATATCTCCAAAGGTGAATCTCATTGAGAGAAACAAAAATAAAAGAGATGATGTACACCGAGGTCCTCAAAATGCACCAAATAACGCAGAAACAATAGCAAGAACATCCTCTCATAAAACAAGGGAATGAGCCTGCTCTCACCAAACCCAACGTCCCCAACAAAAAAACCTCCACGGGAGAAAAGCCCAAAATCCATGACCCTAGCACATAGTGTCGACTCCAAAGAACTCCCTCAGATGCTTGCAAGTTGCAAGAGAAACAACAAACCTCCCGCAATAGCTGAGACTCAAAAACCCATCCAACAGGCACCCAAACCACTAGAGGAAGAAGATCTTCCTGCCGAACCAAAACACCATTAGGATCATCATCATCCTCTACATTCCCTTCACCCTTCGAAGGACCTTCTCTCAAAATCAAACTCAAACTCGAATTCCCACCTCTCCCGCTCATCGTCTTCTTTGTTAATCTTGTTACCACTTAAATCATAGCATATTAGTTGTTACTTGAGAACTACTATCATTTATCATGATAGAGGTCAATTATTAGAGGCTGATTATAAGTTGCTTATGACTGTGTTTAGAGAAGCTGAGTTTTAATCTTGATGTCACACTGTATGGAACACATATATTTCATTTAAAGCTTGTTGCATTACGTCGATGCATGGTGGAGACTTAGTCGAAACCTATTATAAGACAATCTTTGACTTGGTAAAAGTTAAAGTGCCATGTATATGAGCTTAAACCAACATTTGTTAAGAAGTAAGTGATTGGTCGATGACTTTGTTAAAGTGAATAAATGTCTAATTCAACTCACACCTAGACTTAGTCGATGAAGGAATGGTGTTGCAAATTGATTATTGACTATTTCTAATTGCATGGAAATCACGCCAACTTTGAGAATAGTGTGGAAGCTTTGGCACCACCTTTGTTTCCTTATACCTATAGATTTCCATTGTTGGAGATAATTCAAATTATCCATGTGTATATTTGAATAAGTCTCTATTTTCTATCGATCTAGTAAGGTCAATTTGTATATGTTTTGCTGAGTATGAGCTTACATAGTCACCACCTTTTTGCTGTGATATATGTGTAGTTGTGCATGGTGTTTTCTATCCATATCCATGCCTAATTGTAGGATATGAATCCTCATGCTGCTGTATAAATGGCAGAGCAATTTCATTTGAGAGAACACATTCTTCTTGAAAGCCTTTACTCTGCATTATTTTTAGCTTATTCTTAGTTTTACTTGTGTGTGTGTGAGAGAGAGAGAATTCTATCATATTGAGAGAAAGAGTTGTTGTTTGAGTGAAGTAATCTACCAACTTGAGAGTTAGAAGTTCATTGTGACGTTTCTTGAGAAGCTATTATGAAGCTTGTTATTGTTTGGGAGAGGCTACATTGTTGTCAATTGATTGGACAAGCGATAATAGGCATGAGGATATTCTTCTTTGTTATTTTAAATTGTGCATGAATTGTTCTCCATGTATGCTTGAGTTGTCTTTTCCAAGTACTTGCATTTAGAGAATTTAGAATGTCATTGAAAAGGGAAGAAAAGCTTTTATGTTGTTTTTATGATGTGCTTGTATGTACTCCATAATAGGATATTGGTGTTTATCATAGGTATTATATACTAGATATGATTGAACATGAGTGGCATATGTGTTACTCTTAGCTAAGTTATTGATTTAACTAGAATAGCTTGTGTTTACTCCTCGAATAGTTTATCCAGTATGGGAGGGAGCTTGTGTATTTACTTGTTAAGTAGGTTTATTCCAAGTATGTTTAAATGGTGATAGGTTATCTCTGGGGTGATAGATTATCCATTGAAGGAAATACCTATGCATAGTTTAAGATGACCTTAAGTCAAATTGGCCCTGATTAGTGTATGTGATAGATGATCTTCATTTGAAGTGCTAATTGAGCACTTTGGCCAAAGTAGTGTGACTGGCTTTGGCTCCAATGTCAGTTCATCGTGATCCAGTATTACATGCTAGTTCCAGATTGTGGAATCACAAGTTCTAGTTATGTAGGACACAACACTATGCTCAATTGGTTTTTGTTATTTGGTTACTCTACCAATCTCTTCGTCGAAGGGAAGGGACATCAATTCAATGATATATGTGTGGGGGACCGCATCAAGAGTTTGTGGTTGGTGGAAAACTGCTTGAGTGATGCTTCTCCTCCACAGGAGGTGAGAGAAGAACCAAGATTTGAAAGGAAGGATCCTAGACAGTCTTACAACTATTTGTTCCAAAGCTCACTGAGCTATGTATGTAAAGGTATCCATTCTTGTATTTTTGTAACTTATGAAATTATTGTAATGAAATGGATTCCTTATTGTATGATGCTATGCATCTTTGTTCATATATTCTCAATAAACAAAATATTTTTTTTATTGCAATGGCTTGTTACATAGTTTATTTACTCGCAAGGTGAAAACTTAGGAATTTTTACTTTACTGAGGGGTTAGTATGTTACGATATCTTTTAACCAGTTGTGTGTATATACATACACACAGTCAATCGCAATATAGCTGGATGAAGTATCTCTAAAATGAAACAAGATTTTCAATATTGTAAAAAATATGTGAAACCCAATTTTCAAACACATACAAGAGGTTCATTGTTGTTGTGAGTTTGGAAGAAAACCTCACCTATCATGACAAAATTTTACTATTTTCCTTATGATTTGGATAGTTATCTCTGGGGCGATAGGTTAGTATGTTTAAATGGTGATAGGTTATCTCTAGGGTGATAGATTATCCATTGAAGGAAATACCTATGCATAGTTTAAGATGACCTTAAGTCAAATTGGCCCTGATTAGTGTATGTGATAGATGACCTTCATTTGAAGTACTAAATGAGCACTTTGGCCAAAGTAGTGTGACTGGCTCTGGCTCCACTGTCAGTTCATCGTGATCCAGTATTACATGCTAGTTCCAGATTATGGGATTACAAGTTCTAGTTATGTAGGACACAACACTATGCTCAATTGGTTGTCGTTATTTGGTTACTCTACCAATCTCTTCGTCGAAGGGAAGGGACATATATTTAATGATAGATGTGTGGGGGACCACATTAAGAGTTTGTAGTTGGTGGAAAAGTGCTTGAGTGATACTTCTCCTCCACAACAGGTGAGAGAAGAACCAAGATTTGAAAGGAAGGATCTTCGACAGTCTTACAACTATTTCATAGGGGACGAGGGAAGTTAATGCAAAGTAAATGACATTAAGTTCATAGGGAGGCAAGCAAGTACCATGTGTTTGTTAATGGTCGATGCCACCTTTTTCCTTGTAAAAAGTCATTTTTGGAAACCACTTGGTATGAGTTGGGAAACATGTTAAATTCTCTCCTAGTTTTATTTTCAAGGTTGTTAGGTGGACCCTCTACACTGTGGAACATTGTTTTTTGGCCAATGTGTCTTCTGTTGATGTGGACCCCTCTCACACCATAGCCCTCACCACCATTCGGCCCTCTCCCTTAACATTACTGAATATCATCCATTTCCCATCTCAGAACACTTTGTGGAGTGGGCATCTTAGAAGAGGCCATATATATTTTTCTTAGCACAAATAAAATTCTTTTAGATTATACCATTTATCTTCAACTATTGTAGATTTGTTTTTCCATGAATGCTTTGCTAGAAGAAAAGCTCATTCACTCTCACATCAATGGAAGGGGTTTCAAATTTGCCACACATACTTCTTTACAAAATAACCTTATCAACACGTATGAAATGTTTGAAAGGTTAAAGGATGCTCACAATAATTTCAAGAGCATAAATGATCCCAACGTATCCTCATGGAATACCATAATTGCAGCTTACAGAAGACATGACTTTCCTCAAAAAGCATTGATATTGTTTCACCAAATGCAAGGAACATATATCCACCCTAATATCTTTACTTTTACCATAGTTCTTCTAGCCTACGCTAAAACGAGAGCTTTGGAATTGGGTTTGGACATTTTATAGTCAAGGAATAATTAAGTCTGAGCAAGTGCCAATAATGTCTTGTAGGTGCTTATTGTTGTCATTGGTTGAGGTTTAGCATGTTCTTATACATGGGTAGAGAGGTCACTTCGGTGATACTAGAGCTTTCTAGGAACCATTGTGGAAATTGCTAATGTAGCATTGAGGGTAATCAAAAAAAATTGTTATGGAGTCTTTTTAGTGAAAGAAAATTTTGAGCATGACATCAACTTCTCATTAGACTTGTTCAATAGACTCTAGAACTTATTCATGGGAGACATGAGTGAAGGAATATGTTAAATATTTCTATTGACTCGCTATTTTTTTCAATCATGTAGAGGATGAGTAGGATAAATTATCCAAATGTGTTAATGGTTTAGGGTCATCCCACAATAATGGGTCCCAAACTTGTCAAGACATCTGATTTTTTCTTAAAATCATATATTTTTCAAAAGTATAATTTTGAATGTTTTAATTTTATTATTATATTAATATTTTCTTTCTTTTGAATGTAGGTTTTTCACCAAACATCAAGGTAATTTTTTCACATGCGCGAAAAAATAGAAAAATAGAGAATTTAAAAAAATATATTTGTGCCCTGGTTATTAATGTTCTTGTTTCAGTAGAAAAATAATTTCAATATATACAAAATAAGTTATGTGCTATGACATACACATATGTCCAAATTATAATTACTCCGACTTTGAAAATTAATTAAAAAATATGCAACAAAAAAATATAAAAAAATATACATGCACTAGATTTGATGTTACAAATTTGTATTTTATAAATTATAATTTTATTCTTTCAATAAAAAGGTTATGTGGTACAACATAAACGTCACTTTTTAAAAATGTTTTTGGTAAAGTAAGTAGAATTTACAGGGTGTTGTACCCTTCACAAAGAGCCACAAGGGCCAATAGAGTCCATATCAAAAAGCAACAAAATAAAGCACTAAACCAAAAATAGACGCGGACAAACATCACACAGGCCAACAACAGACTAGCAATAGACTAGTTGGTGTTCTCCCAGTTCTTCGACATAAGTTGAACCAAATAATTGCCGATCCACTCTTGGTGGTCTTCAACCTTTTCATCTCCATCTCATCTTTCATGATGACCGATAGGGTACTAGTGACACAGTGAACTAATTTAACCATGAAACGAGTCAAACCATTGATTTTTTTGTCCATTTTTTCCATTTTTTCTTTCAGCACATCGAGCTCCTCACCTCTTCCCATAGTGTAGTCAGGATCATTCTGCTCAATCTCTAGTAGTTCCGAAGAGTGAGAGGTCAACACCTCCTCTTGAGCTTTACCCTTGTCAGGAATGGAAGAGGGACCACTAATTTTCACCCCTTCTTCACCTTCTGACACCTCTTCCACTCTGCTATCTCTGCTGTCCGACAACTCCTCTTCAGTGTCCAAATCTCTAACTTGCATTTTCTTTATGTTCTTCACCAATCTACCCAAACGCCGAATGATGGTATCACAACTCACAACCACAGTCTTTGCCACCACCGTGTCACCCAATGAATCCTTGATCATAACATTTTTCCCTTTATTCAGAGGCTCCTTCTCCTCCTTACCTTTCTTTTTCAGACCAGCCTTACTGGGAGTCTTAGCAGGGGTAGAGTTGAGATCACACAGGCTCACCACCACACATGTTTGGGAAGCTCCCTCAATACCCTTAAGTTTTTTGGTAGCAGGTTTGGGTTTTTGAGAAACCTCAGGGACCAGGTGATTTTTCTTGGTAGGGCCTTTGGATTCGGCCAAAGATAAGTTAGTCTCATTGTGTGGCACAATTTCTTCAATGCAGACGACTGAAATGGGTTTCAAAGGGCATAAAGCCAGATGAAAGTGGTAGAGTCTTAGGATAAGACCCTGGTGAAGTGGTAGAGGAGTGGGTTCATTGGGATTTAAGGCAATAGACTCCACATAGTTTTCAATCGAACTTTCAAGGTCCATGAGCAGAAAAAAGGGAAAGCTCATTAAAACTTTATGCCTAAGGTGATTTAACAGGGGAATATGGTAATAGTAATAAGTCATGTACCTTTCTTCCAACGTGACATATTTCATCAATGCAAGACACACGTGGTTCCACGGCTGAGGAAGAGCCTCCCGTTAGAAACCAGACTGGTTGCACACCAGTTTCTCATAACCCACAAAGAATTTTTCCATACTAGCATTGTCCTGGGTCTTCAAATGTTTAGGATACTTCATGTCAGAGCTCTGGAGGCCTGTCGCTTGCGCTATCAATTCCTCATCCATCGTAAAGGAGATGCCTCCCACAGACACATGTCATTTCTTCCAAGAGTTGAATTGGGTCAACAGATTAGGGTCATGGCCCACAAGTGTCTCCATTAGAGGAGTAATGCCACCTTCAACGCAAATATTCTAGAAAAGTGAATCCTTGTGAAATTCGTGCAATTATCTAGCTCCGTTCGCACTCTATCCCTCCCCGTGATTCTACATTGCTCACAGTAAAACCAGGAACCCCGAAAAAATAGAAAATTAGAGAAGATAGCAAGGTGAAAAATCACCCCCACCATAAGGCATTTAAGCCACAAATGGCAATCTTTGGGAATCAAGCCTAAGGACAGGTCACACGCATGAGTTAATAATTTCCCGGTAACAATCTTAGCATAGGCTTTAATGAGGAATTCCTTGCATAAACATCTAAGCACCAATGACATGATTGACAGGGAAGGATTGCCTTCCATGTAGCAAAAAAATTAAAATCTAGGCAGAATAGTCATGGGGACATATTTAGAAATCTCTTAAAGGATAGCAATTAGAGGTTGGTCAAATTTAGTTATACCATAGATAGAAGCTATAAGGTGCGAAACCAAAATAGCAGGTAAGGAAAAGCCAAAGAGGATGTTAGTCTCATAATTACAAGTCACATTGAATTCAAAAACATAAAATTTGAAAATCCGCAATCTTAAGAAAATCCCCATAAGGAGATTACAACAAGTACGGTCCAACTTAGAGCTAATCAACTGGTACTTTCCGCAGTACGGTCCAGCTTAGAGCTAATCAACCGGTACTTTTTAAAAATGTTGTTTACTATAAAAAATAAGTTATTAAAGTTTATGTAAAAAAATCACAATTTATTTCTATTTTTGTAAAAATACATATATTTAGAATCTAGACACAAATCCTCACAAAACGCTAGTTCACATCATCTCCAAATTATTAATGAATTAGTCGCTATAGGTTTTATAAAGTGAAAATTTGGTGAAAAATATTGATTTCAATGTCCTACTTTGGCCAAAAAGTGGCACACATTATTGTGGGTTGACCCTTTAGGCACCTCAATTCAAGAGGTCATCAAGTGTTCAAGTGTATAGACAACATGCAAGAGCAAGGTCACACTAAGAAACATGTATATGTTGAGCATAAAGAATATGGGTTGAGAAATAAAGTAAAAAAAAATTTCCCGAAAGTTGGGGAAATTTTGATAATGCTCAAGATTTTACTAAAGCCTATGTGTGAATAAAATGAAATCTAGTTGAGGAAGAGCATATTTTGCACTAACTGTGCTTTAGGAAGTAAGTGGTAAGTTGATCATTGATGATCGAAACATGAACAACCTAGAATTCACATCGATAGTTTAGAAGTCCAAGTTGAAAACTATTATATAGTTCACACTTTATAGAGCCTTCTATTTGTAGAAAGGAAAGTAACTCATAGTGAAAGAATAGTGTAGTGCAGAAAAATGTACTCTAAATTTTCACACTTTGTTTGGGCCCTCTTAATTAAATTGGACTTAATTATGCCTTAATAAGCCCTATTTTACATCTACAAGCCTAATAAATTACATTTTCTAAAAGGGGAAACCCAACAATAATTAATGCTAATACATAACACTTTACCTTGAGCAATGTGTGTTCTAGGAATAGGGACCTCGGACCCATTTTCCCATGGGCGAATGAGTCCTCCCTAGGCATTTGAACCTAAATTTAAAATATGTTTTTGGTGGTATTTTAAGGTCCCCGAATCCATATTTCAATGTCGGCTTATAATGTTTGAATTTCGGGAAATTAAGGATACATACCTATAAATACAAGGTTATTTTCTAAGTTTCACCTAGAACTTTTATGATATTTCAAGTGCAGCTAAGTTTATGATCAAGAGCATTAAAGAGCATAATTATCAGTGATCTATTGTAGCAATCAAGATCTCAAGCATCATATCAAAGTCTTCTTGCATCATGCATGTTTTTAGAGCTAATATTGTGATGTAGGTTTGAAGATTCAATTCAAGCATTCAAATTCATATTTTAAGCATCAAGATCCACATCCATTGAAGCCATTTCATGCAAGATCAAGATCAATATTGTAGATTTCCAAAGGTTTATCCAAGGGTTTGTTGAGTGGTAACATAGCATTATCCATTCATCATTTTTTTCATACTTTATTCATTTTAATTCAAGGTTTAATTACCAAAATAGGGTTTGACCAAGGCAAACCCCCATTCACCAAAATAAATAAAAATTCCCTCTTGTGTTTGTGTTGCAGATTTAGGTTGAAGAAGGATTGAAGACCTCTTGAAGAGAAAGATTGGAAAATTTGTCAAAGTTGTTATCGAATCACGAAATCTCACCTACATATTTGATTTATGACTTTCCGACACTGAAACCCATATCAAACAAAAGCTACAGAATATTATCAGAGGCTCCCAAAAGTTGTCTAAAAACCATGAAAAAAGACCCATTTTCCAATGGGAAAATGAGTCCCAGTTTGCCTCTCGAAATTTCCTTTTGGTGACAGGTACACATCATTTAGACCTTCTCAGATCTGCAGAAATTTTGTTGTTTATGTCAGTCATATGCTTTATATTGTTGTTGAAAGTTTGGATTGGCATAATTGTATAGATTTTCTATTTTTATTTTTTCTCCCAAAAGTGTTGTTCAGCCTTTTGCCCCCATCCTCAAGCATAAGGAAATCAGTAGATTCTCACATTGAGTTGGTTCACCTAAGGGTTGTTAGTCAATTCTTTGTGGGGATCTCGTTTCCTAATGGAAATAGGAAGATAGGGTCTATTATCACCCTATTGATTTACCTTTCCATATTAGGTATAAAACCCACCCTATTTTTCTATGTTTCATTTTGGTAAACCTGACTATTTGAACATTCTAATTTCTAATTTGGAATGCATTCAAGCCCTAGACCTAGGATTTGAATTAATTCATTTCATTTAGGATTTCTAAATTTGGCATAAAGTTGCATTGCATTTTAGGTGTAAACTTGCATTTTGCACTCATTTTAAATCTAAAAAATTCAAATGAAACAAAAATTACATAATGTTAGATTGATTTTGCATAGTATTTACATAATAGCATACTTTCAGTCACTTAAATAAAAAAATTGGATCAAAATTGCATTTAAAAATAGGTCATTTTGGTTGTCATTTAGCATCATTTTACACTTGCATTTAACTTTGATTTTCCATAATTCTAAAACTATAAGTACCAGTTTGTAACTTGGAACAAAGAACAAACAAAACAAATCCGAAATTGAATTTTTCATTTTTAAAAACCCTACACAAGGACCTATTCGCCCATGGGTGAATGAGTCCTTCAGGCCCCTCAAAATCATCTTTCCTAAGCATTTTTGT
The DNA here is from genome assembly GCA_007258455.2 of Sequoia sempervirens. NCBI lineage: Eukaryota > Viridiplantae > Streptophyta > Pinopsida > Cupressales > Cupressaceae > Sequoia > Sequoia sempervirens. Next base: position 24,448 of record VDFB02284834.1, read on the forward strand.
GGTTTTATACACTTTCCCGGTCTACTGATAACCTACTATTTCAGTCTAGCAAATTTTCAAGAATTTCTATTTTATGCATTAGGTCTAATCATTCATTTAATTTAGGCATTGCAAATTGATTTTTTTTTGTTGCATCTCTGATTTATAGAGCAATTATTACATCATGTTTTCATTACAAATGTCTATTATTATCACACTTCATTTTCTATTTTTTAGATTTTGTTGAATACTCTAAGAAATTGTTGTTACAAGCATATCAATATGAAGTCCTTTCCCCTCTTTTCTTGTTTTTCATTGGCCCCTCTCCCCCTATATGTGAGAACAACTTGGTGAAAGAGAATACAATCTTGGACAATCATAATAATCACATTTGTTCTTCTCCCAATATCTCTCCTATTTGTGAAGAAGATATTTTGGTGTTAGAAGATCCAATCAATGAGAGTCATAAGAATCCTATTTGTTTCTCTTCTCCTGCCCCTCCTACTTTGGAAAATATTGTTAAACAAGAGGACGCCATCATTGATAAGAAATAAAACCAAATCATTGATATCTCCCCTACTTGTGATGAAGTTATTTTAGAAGATCTAACCATTGAATGTCATGAACATCTAGTTTGCTTCTCTCCTAAAAACTCTCCTAGTAGGGAAAATAACATAGTGGAAGAGGATGACAACATTGATACATTTCTTTCAAACACTAGTAATGTGGCTTCCTTAGATGAGGATGATGAGGTGACATTATACTCCCCTTCACTAAGAGACCATCAAAATAAGGATAATATTGTTGAGGTTCTAAACATTAGATCTCCATTAGTTATTAGACCTCCTATAAGTCCTTTAATTTTTATACCTCCCAAGCCATCTCCTGAGCCACTTCTTACCATCTACCCACCCTCACATCAACACGAAGTTCAAAACAAACTTGTGCTTATCCTAAGACCACCTCAACTTAATGTTTCACAATACCCGAGTTATAATACCGTTGCTCACACATATAATACAAGGAACAATAGGTAACAAAAAACAACTCCAACATCCCTTCCATTACCCCAACCATATCTCCCACCTACACCTAATATCTTACAACGTAGTGGAAAGGAGTATGATATTGTGGAACAACTTAAAAATACTCTTGCTAAGATATCCTTATGGGATCTTATTCAAGCTTCACCTAATTACCATAACATTCTTGAAAATGCTTTACAACAAGTTTTTATCCCTCCTAATGTTCAACCAAATGATGTAGCAGCCCTAATTCAAGGAATAAATTCAATTAATATAGATATTGTTTTTCACAAAAGTGAGCTACCTCCTTTGGAAGTGCAAAAAAAAATGATACTTTGATGATAGTGGCTACTATTACCAATAATGGTACCAACCATGGCATTAAGTGTACTCTCATTGATAATGGCCCAGCCCTTAATTTGCGTAGCATAAACCTTCTAGATAATATTGGAGTAGACAAAAAGCCACATACAACCAAACTATTTATCTATCTGTGGATTTGATAATGTAAGAAAACAATCATTGGGTGTGATCACATTACCTATTAGAGTTGGAAAGGCCACATTGCAAACTAATATATCCATGTTATGCCTCAAGATCTTTAATACAATCTTCTTTTGGGTAGACCATGGATTCACGAAATAAATGTGGTGCCTTCAACTCTCCATCATTTAATAAAGTATGTTTACAACAACAAGGTTTATACAATCAAAGCTGATCCCCAACCAGAAATTTGTTTGCACACTAAGAAAAACATGAAAAGTCCTTTGAAAATATTGACACCAACTACACAAGTGGAACCCGTGCAAGAGAAAGAAAAAGAAAATCATATTGAAGAAGTCACAAAACTATTGGATGATGATTGGGGTTCATTGGACTTCACACCTACATTCATGGGAGAATACAAGATTACACACAAAACAAGAAAAGAGAAAGAAACAAACATAGTATCAACACAAGTTGAGTCATCAAAAGCACATGAGTCTACAACTTTTAGCAAAGAAGAAGAGAATACAAGTTATACATCCACATATGAAGAGTGTGATCATGAGAAACCATCAAATCCATAAGAAATGAAAAAAAATTATGGACAAGGTTATGAACTTTTGAAACAACTTGGTTATAGTGGAAAAGGATGTGGCATTAAAGAACAAGGTATCCATGCCCCTATAGAACCTAACACACAAGAAATAACTAGTGTCTCGGTTATTGTCCTTCAAAAGAAATAAAAGCATCAAAAAAGCCTTCAGTCAATATCAACACTCTTACAAAAGATTTTTCTAAAACAACTTTAACCTTGGTGTATCATGGACTAATAGATACTACATGTGGGAATATCTCAAAAGATATGCATCAAATTGATACATTACATCAAAAAATTCCTAGGAAAAATATTGCTTCATCTTCGAACACTCGTCTTAGTAATGATTGGGGTTTGGTAGATTTTACACCCTTCTTTAAGGGAAAGTAAAAAATCTCACAATCTAAAGAGTCTTGTGAATGTATGACACCTTGTAGTAAGCAAGAGGTATATTTTTTTCAAAAGAAAGGAACATATTCTACTATTAGTCAAGAATGCATCTTGTCAAGGCTTCTCCAAGCCTGCTTGATATCTCTCCCTCCAAGAACACAATTTTTTTTTACAATAAAAGTTCATTTTATGCGTATCATAGAGTTCATGGTCATTCTACTAATGAATGTAAGGCTTTGAGTAATAAAATTAAACCTCTTAAGGATTGTGGTGCTCTTCCTTGTGTTGAAGCACCTACTTCCTCTAATTGATAATGATTTCATCCTATCATGTTGCTCATTACTATGTGGTATTAGTAGCTCTATGTGTCTTGCTCATTGCCATTCATGGTGGTGCAATTTTAGGTGCAACCATATCTTAGCAGCAATATGATAGTTCTTGGTGGTTGTCTTTGTCTCTATGATTGGGGGGCAAGGATAACTAGATTTTTGAGGTATGCATTCCTTCTAGGGATTACCTTTTCCTCTCTTTCTACTTAAAATACCAACATAGCAAGTATGTTGACATTTTAAGTGGGGGGCATATTGTCTCCCATTCATTGTCTGCATGTTCCATTCCTAGTGATGATATTATACATCTCCTAGAAGATGTGAATATTTTTATTAAAAGTGTAGTCTTCTCAATTCATGTGACGTGTCTTCTTCTCGGTGACATTAGGTTTGATATCCTTCAAGATTGCGACCTTCCTGAGCATATGACATTCCTCTTAGTGGTGATGCCATAGAGTGCATTCCCTAAGTTGCAAAACTTTTATCCTCAACTTGTCCTCTCTTGGAGACATTAGGCACAATGTTCCCTAAGAGGAGATCTTTCATGAATTAAACAAAACCACTTTGTACATACCTTATCCTATTTGCATGTTTTTTCATAAGTGCTTAGCATAACACAACTTGCTAGCCTTATGAAGCTCAAAGTTCATATTGTGTGGTACCTTATCAAATTTATTAGGAGGTATAACTTTGGCATGGTTAGTACAATGGGAGCCTGTAGACCTAGCATGACTTTCTCATTGTACGGTGAGATCTTGTAGACCTGGCATGAATTTCTCACATAGCCACTTCTAGGGGCTGACCTAGTGGACGACATATTTAACTAGCCCTTATGAGCATATTTTTCATGGCCACCAAGCATAACACAACTTTCTTGCCTGTAGAGCCATGTGTTTCATAATTGATTTTAATGGACGTGGCATAATATAACTTGCTAGTTCATCTTTCTTTCCTCCTTGCATTAATTTTTATATTGTATGTTTGTGTATCTTGTCTTGCTACTTCATATCATACATCTTGTGTGTGTCCCTTTGTGATTATGTTGGTTTTCCATGGGATCTAAGATCTTGGGGGCTTGTGCAACCTCCTTGATCTTTGTCATCCTATCTCACTAAAAGTTTTACACTTGGGACCCCTCTTGCTGCATATCTATCTACTTTAGTGTGAGTTTACGTTTGCGCTCATCCTCTCACTAAAGTGGGGGCTAAATGTAGTGTAGAAAAATGTACTCATTTACATTTTCACACTTTTTTTGGGCCCTCTTAATTAAATTGGACTTAATTATGCCTTAATAAGCCCTATTTTACATCTACAAGCCTAATAAATTACATTTTTTGAAAGGGGAAACTTGACAATAATTGATGCTAATACATAACTCTTTACCTTGAACAATGTGTGTTCTAGGAATAAGGACTTGGGATCCATTCAACCATGGGTGAATGAGTCCTCCCTAGGCCTTTGAACCTAAATTTAAAATATGTTTTTGGTGGTATTTTAAGGTCCCTAAATTCACGTTTCAATGTCGGCTTGTAATGTTTAAATTTTGGGAAATTAAGGATACATACCTATAAATACAAGGTCATTTTCTAAGTTTCACCTAGAACTTTTATGAGATTTCAAGTGCAAGTTTACAAGAGCTAAGTTTATGATCAAGAGTATTCAGGAGAAAAATTATCAGTGATCTATTGCAGCAATCAAGATCTCAAGCATCATGTCAAAGTCTTCTTGCATCATGCATGTTTTTGGAGCTAACATTGTGGTGTAAGTTTCAAGATTCAAGTCAAGCATTCAAAGTCATATTTCAAGCATCAAGATGCACATCCATTGAAGCTATTTCATGCAAGATCAAGATCAATATTGCAGATTTCCAAAGATTTATCCAAGGCTTTGTTGAGTGGTAACACAGTGTTTTTCATTCATCATTCCCTTCATGCTTTATTCATTTCAATTCAAGGTTTAATTACCAAAATGGGGTTTGACCAAGGCAAACCACCATTCACCAAAAAAAAACAAATTTTCCCTCTTGTGTTTGTGTTGTAGATTTAGGTTGAAGAAGTATTGAAGACCTCTTGAAGAGAAAGATTGAAAAAGTTGTCAAATCACATAATCTCACCTACATATTTGATTTTCAACTTTCTGACATCAAACTCAAATCAAACAGAAGCTACTGACTGGTATCAAGGGCTCTTGAAAGTTTTTTGAAAACCCTGACAAAAGACCCATTGACCCATGGGTGAATGGGTCCTAGTTTGCTTCTCAAAATTGCCTTTTGGTGACAAGTACACATCATTCGTGCCTTCTCAGATCTACAATAAGTTTGTTGTTTATGTCTGTCATATACTTTATATTGCTGTTGCAAGTTAGAATTGGCATAATTGTGTAGATTTTCTATTTTTAGTTTTTCTCCCAAAAGTGTTGTTCAACCTTGTACCCCCGTCCTCAAGTATAAGGAAATAAGTAGATTCTCACATTGAGTTGATTCACCTAAGGGTTGTTAGTCAATTATTTGTGGTGATCTTGAATTTCCTAATGAAAATAGGAAGATAGGGTCTATTATCACCCTCTTGACTTACCTTTCCATATTAGGTATAAAACCCACCCTGTTTTTCTTTAATTCAAGTAGTATTAAGTTTTATTTTATATTAGAGAACATGTAGATGAAGTGCAATAGGATTTTATTTTTATTGATGTGTTGGGTGAAAATTATGTAATCAACTTCGATAGATTACACAACTTGGACTTCACCAATGCCTATGTGAGATGTGAATCTCTCCTCTGAAAGGGAGGCTCCTTCTTACTGCTAAGAGAAACAATAGTAAATCACACAAGTAATTACAAAATGTACACCTAAATTCACGGAGTGGGGTGTGTTACATTCATCCTTCTCTCTTTTTTCAGAGAAGATGTTTACAATGCTTCATGTGTTGGAAGTTTCGAATTCTTGATAACTTGAAACGAACAACTAGCAGTAATGCCAATATCTCTATCTCATCAAAGCGAAGCGTAGAGATACCAGAAGTAATTAACAACAAACAAATAAATTAAAAAGGAAAGCTCACGAAAGGCACAAAGTGTTCCGTAGTTTATCAATCAATGTTGGATCTGCATAAACGTACCGTTTGCTACGTTAAAGCACAAAGTCTTTTAGACGCGTAATTCTTCAAACAACATGAACGATTACAAGCACAAAGTCTTGTAGATCATCCAACAAAAGTGTTAATGGCACGAACGATTACAAGCACAAAGTCTTGTAGATCCTTCGACAAAGTATCCGAGAGTATGAATAATTATAAGCACAAAGTCTTATAGATTATCCAACAAGAACATGCAAGAGCATGAATGATTATAAGCGCAAAGTCTTATAGATCATTCAACCAATGATAAAAGAAATACAATGCAATCTAAATAACAAATGTAACACAAAGTTTACATCAACTACTTAGAGTCTTTCAGATTCCTCGAACTAATCACTACCAAATCAGATCAACTTACAAAAGTATCGAATCCAACGCAAAGTTTGGCTTGCAATCCTTTTCTTTATTGATCGAATCTCATTCACAAAGCATGAACGCAAAGTTTCACAAATTTGCTTACAAAAGGGCAGCACTTCGTTGCAAAAGGCTAAAAGATAATATTACAATGAAAATCCCTCACATTATATAGAAAGAGGGATGAGCAAAAGAAGGAAAGAGATTGAGAAAATCAGGGAAAGTTAGGTGAGCGATTTTAGGAGATCTCACCTAACTTTGACCAAAGTCAAAGTGTAATTTGTTTTGAAAATATTACATCTTTGGCCTTGGTGTAATTACAATTTACAAAATGACATTCGAAAATGTCGAGAAATATTTACAAGATGCATAATGGGATGCACCGGAAATGTCTAACACTGGAGAACAGGAAGCTTCTTCATGTTTCTTTGCTTGGGCGCGGAGTCTTCATACTACTTCCTGGTCTCCTGCATGAACTTTTTATTTGGAAGAACCAAGATCAAAGGATATCACCTTCGGGATCACTTGACGAGATCTAGAGAGAAACTGCAAGGATGGTGAATCAATAGACGCTAGCGTAAAAGTAGCATTGGGAAGCGTGAAACAAGCAACTAGGCAAAAAACGATGTAGGAGCCAAGAAATGGGGTTCGGAATGGAAACAGAGCAAGTTTGAAGAGACTAAGATAAAAACGCCAAAAATGCAAAGGTGCTAAAATTCAGCACCATTGCACAAAAAATGACTAAGTCTGGAAGAAAAGTGCAAAGGTGCTAAAATTCTGCTCCATTGCACAAAAAATGACTAAGTCTGAAAAAAGATTGTGAAAAGTGTAAGGGCGCCAAAATTCAGCGCCCTTACATTTTTGGAGATTTCAGTCTTTGATGCAGGGGCGCTAAATTTTAGCGCCCTTGCACTTTTCAGAGTTAGAATTTATTCTGGCATTTTCAACATGTCATGGCGCTAAATTTTAGCGCTTCAGCATCTTGAGCACATTTTGGAAAACGGATGTAATGGTGAATGAAAACGACGCTCGGGGTTTGCAAAGTGTTTGTATGCATAGAGTTGCAATCGAAATTGGAGAATAAAGAGAAAGCAAGGGTAACAAATTACAAAGATGAAACGCGAAAAATGCTGGAGAGGGATGTCGAAAAACTCAAAAAACGTATTTGCAGTTTGAAGAAAACTCGCTCAGCATGAAGAGAGGAAGAACTAAAATCATAAACAATGAAAATGGCGAACTAAAACACTTTTAAGTGAAAGAGAAAATCGAAAACCTAACTCAAGTCGAGCAATAAATTTAGGCACGAAAAGTGGCATGATTGACGAAAAACGCAAAAAAGATGAAGAAACGCGCCAGGGCCAGAAAAAGTTTAAGTGTCAGGAAAAAGTGTAATGGCGCTAAAATTTAGAGCTATTACATTTTGGAAAAAGTCACTTTCATGCAGAGGCGCTAAATTTTAGCGCCCTTGCATTTTCCAGACTTAGCCAATTTTGGCTTCAGGGCAGGAGCGCACTTTTTCAGTGCCACTGCATTTTTCACAATTTGCTAAAATACGAGCAGTGAAACCCGCGAAAGACTCGTTGAAGGTCTTCGCGAGGCTTAACATGGGGAATGCTCGAATTGACTATTCAAGACTTGGAATGAATTTCGAGGTGGCTTGAAAATCACTTCATTATCGTACTTGAACTTCACGAATCCTAGGAAACGGACAAGTTTCATAGGGGTTATCCGGTGGAATGAGCTGCTAGATTCCGCGATAACATGATGCATGTAATGTGTTGTTGGGTAGACCTTGATAGTGTGATAGATGTGTGATCCATAATAGAAATAATATTACCTTAATTTTGATGAAGGTTGGGATGAAATTATAATTTATTTAAAGGAAGGGTGAAGAAGAGTGCATAAAGATCCAAGTGATGTTGATTTCAAAAAAGTGTTTCTCAAGTAGGCAAGGAACTTGTAAGGATATTATGCACTAGTCATCAAGACTATGCAAAAGGAATTGGAGGAAACAAATTTGACTCATTGTAAGGATTTGGATATTGAAGCACTACCCTGAGAATTAACTAATATGATGGATGGTGGAATGCCAATAAAATTTTCACCAATGCACAACATATCTTATTGTATGGACCTAACAATAGGTTTTAGTTTACCAAACAAGGTACCATGTAGGATGATCAAAAAATAGAATAGACAAGTTAAAATATTGGAAGTAGGTCTCATCTAGGAAAGTGTGAGACCTTACACAATGCTCATAATACTTTCACTAAAGAAGGGAGGAAGTGGAGAATGTGTATGGACTCTCACATAATAAACAAGATCATTGTCATGCATGGATGATCTTATAGATTGTTTGAATAGTGCTCAATACTTATCAAAGGTTGGTATTAAGAGTGGATATCATCAAATTATGAATGAAAGAAGATGATGAATAGATCACATTTAGAATGAAGGAAGGCTTATATGAATGGTTGGTAATGCCATTTGGGTTGATTAACATGCCAAGCACATATTATAGGCTTGATGGATGGGGTTTTAAAGTATTTTTGGGTGTTATCATCATGTATGGGTGAGTGCAACATAACGGGGGTAGAATATGGCCAAAAGGTGGATTTTTTCTTGAAAATAGAGTTTTTAATATCTAGTGTAAATATTTGAAGCACTTTTTGATATAATATTAAATGACATAAAGATATAAAATGTAGGATATTCTTTTAGTTTTTAAATATGTAATTTATTCCAATACACAAATGATGAAACCAAGTTAAGTGAAGGATGTACTAAAGCGACTTTTTTAAAAATTATGTTGGAGTCTAAACAAGCACATGTATGACCCACCTAAAAAATAGTAAATAAAATTATTTTTCAATTTTTTTTTTGTGGATATTTGCATATGATTTTGAATTTTGGTTTGAATATTTTGTAATTTTATTCATTTTGTAAAATTATTTAGTAGGATTAAGTTGTAAATCTAAAACCCCTCATGTTTGGCCCACATAATTTGACCTAAAATAATCATTACATTATTTTTTAGTGTGTAGAGAATGATGTCTAGATTGATCACATATATATATTATTAAATAAATTTCAAAACTAAAACATATTATAAATAGTAACATATGTTATTTCAAGTTTATGAGACTGTGTTTGAAAATTAATAAATAAATAGAAAATTAGGTTTAATTTTATTTTTTAAAATTTATATTTGAAAACTAGACGTTTCATATATACGAGATTTTAATTTTGTCAAAAATATTTAAAATATGGTTATCAACCATATTATCAAAGTTCTAATTTTAGAAATAAATGCTATAATGATATTTAATTGTAGGTCATGTTGGCACCCCAATTTGATGTGTCTCGTATTTTATTTTCTCTACTCTGAGGGTTGCACATTTTACATTATCCACCCTTTTTTTGATAAGTGATTTGAGAAATCTCAATTTGGGTTTTCTAAGTGTCAAAAGGTGTAAAGACCCACAAAAAGTCTGAGTCCAAGCTCTCTCTAGTATTTTCCTTGGTATTTTATATATTTTCAAAGTTTTAAACTTTTGGGGTTGTCCATACTTGTATACTCTCCCTCACTAAATTTTATCTAAGCGTTGTTTTGTTAAAGTGTTAGAGTTTCCCATCCCCCAATACCATTCCCTTTGCATTCTTAAGCTATGAAGCTTGAAATTCCCACTAAAACTTTAATTCATGTGCCCCTTTTTGGACTTTTATCCATCGCTTAGTATCCATTCCCCTTCATATTCGCTCCCAAAACTTTAATCCCTTGCATCAAAAAGTTTCTATCTATCATAGTTAGACTTTCAACCATCCCTTAGCTTGGTACTAAGTTATGCCTTATCTTGAAATCCAATATTGACATCCTAAAATCATCTTCTTTGTCAAGGTTTCCTTATTGGGGTTCCCTCTATGGTCTCCCCCCACCCCATGTCCCCTTTGGCATGACTTCCCTATCACCCTTGACTCTCTGATCCAAACATCCTAATGTCTTGGTTCCTATCACTATGTTGGGATACTCCATACTCTCATACCAAGGTATTTATTGGCATGAAATCCCAATACACAAGCCATTATATTGTGTTTTATCATAGTTTTGGAGAGGTACCTTATTCCCTCTAAGTTTGATGTGTTGTAAAGGATCTAATATATGAAGGAAATGCTAATATCTATCAAAGTTTTGGATTACTTTGTACTTCCATCCCAAATATCTATAAATGGTTAAGTTTGAAAATCTCCAAGAGCCCAACATTTTTAAGAGGAAATCATAGTATCTATCAAAGGTGTGGTAATATTAATTTCTAACTCATACAAAGTATCAACAAAGTAAAGAGGAAATATTTCAAAAGTTGTAAAGTTTAGAGGAAGCTCGATTATTTCAAATAGGAAATATTTCTATATATGTCCAGGAATTATAGGTTCCAAATAAGAATGACATGTTTATCCTCCACCTATCCTCAACTACTCATCTTTAATACAAGCCATTCTTTAACAACCAACATTCAATTCATTTGATCTTCTATTCATCTTGGACATCTGCTTTAGAGGGAATACATTCAATTCATTTGATCTTCTCTTCATCTTTTCTACCAATTCTCTCAACAATTGCAAAATCACAAAATATCTCTCTTTCTCACAAAGGTTCTCAGAATACTCTCACATAGAAAAATACAATAGAATAACAATGAAGAAATTTGAATGAAAAGTGTGTAACTAATGGTAGAGTTGTCACCTCTATATATACTAAAATTTGAGCATCTTAAAGCTAACAAATCTGCCACCTTCCTTATCAAATGCATCAAATTGGCTCTAAATGTGAGAGGTGGATGGTTTAAAATGGTGGTTTGCAACACATACATAGTCTAGCTTCTCTAGCTGAGAATGAGTTGCCCATAACTTGATGACAACAATGTTTAGAACTTATAAAATGTAGTTTACAAGTTTCCTAATTGCAATCAAGTCAACTATCTTAGCCAGCTTGTGGCAATTGACTTAGTCTCATGCTTCCTCTTGCTTATGCATTGGTTTAAAGCATAGAATAGACTTCTAAAAGCTTCAAATTTATTTTAACTTGGTGCCACATTTCATATTGGTGCACCCATTATTCATGTGCATAATATTGACCAAGTCAGCATGTTAACTCATTGCAAAAAGGTTCACCCAAATTACTTTATGTACTGCTTTAAAAGCTTTGAGATAGTCTATTTTATGTGCTTCATGTGTGTAGGCTTCTTAGCCATTTCATTCATATGACAACACTTTATTATATGCGCTTTGCTTTATTCAAAACATGATACATTTATATATCATTAATATATGTATATATTATAATCATTATAATTTATATATTGATATATAAATATATTTATATTCACATGATATCAAATGCATTAGTTGCCAATTAATATATATTAACACATATATTAAAATAATCATATGCATATTTATATATATACATATGTTAATATGTATGTATATATGTTATCAATATACATATATATTAACATACATATATTATATAAATAACATCATTTTAATATCCATACTTAAACAAATATATTTGTATATTCATTGATCGACGTATATATATGAAGTGTGTGTGTATATATATAACACATTCTCCAATCGATATTCCCATGCATATGGGTTATCCGTTCATGAGCATGTGTAGATACGCCTACCTATGTATACTCATGCACATATTTACTCATATGTATGAGTTATTGTAGACACATACATATATACATATATACATTTTATGTATATACTTCATCGATTAATATACAAATATAAGCACACACAAGGAAGAAATTTCACTCAACATAAATGCTTAATAAAATTTTCCCAATCAAGAACATTCAAAGGCTGAAACCATAAATCCATACAAAACATTCCCAAACCAAAATTGAAGATCAATTACCATTTCCTGAAACTAACTTGAATTAACTTAGACTAACTAGGATGTGAGTGTGTGTATGCTTAGTTAGGCTCATTAAGGGTTACCAGACCAAGTTCTTCTCTTGAGTGATACTCCCCCTCTCTTCTGGAGGTATGAATTTTTTACTACATCTAGCTTAGTACATCACAACAGTAGTTAGCTGATAACAATACATTCAAATGCATCATATATTTTATCTTAAAAATATTTAAAACATAATATTGAATTTCACATTTATTCACCACATTATACATCAAGATTCATATACAAAACACAATCATATATTAAAGCATTTTAACCTAACAAGGTGATAGTAAATAGGTAATAAGACAACGAGGTGTAACAACATAGCAACTAGAAGAAGGAAAGAAAATAGATAAATAAATAAAAAATTACGACATAAATAAGTAGCAACATAGTCATTGAGAAAACTACTACTCAATAAGAAGTGGTGGCTCTTGTGCCTACTCAAACTCGACTCACATGGGCATGATTAAGGTAAAATAAACCAAGAATTTCCACCACTATAATTTCATTTCCTATATAAGAATGAGGAATATGGGTTGAAGTATCCCTTTTGGGGTCGTAGGGTTGTGGTGGAGTATCCAATGCCTCCATTGGAATATTTTATTTATTTATTTTATATTCAAATTTACAAATTTAAATGTGAGGTTAGCTAGCACCCATATTGTAAAACATGAATTTGAAACATATCACAATGAATTAAGTTTTAATAAATTTGCACAAGAGAATTAAGAAAATAAAATATAGATTAAATGGCAGTAAATAGGTGTATCACTGTATTCTACTATTTTTTTTGTTTTGTTTAATCATGGTTGTGGATTGAGTTTTGAGGGACCTGTTAAGGTCTTGGAGGGCACAACTGAAAGAAATCCCATGATGGTTATGAACACACAAATCAATGCCATGAGTCCCACCATGCTATCTTGACTCATATGAGCATTGAGACATGCCCCCTGGTCATCCTTTGGAAACTATTGTAGTCTACAAGGAGTTGGCATCAGTTACCAAGACTTAAAAGTTTTGGAATGTTAGCATTTATTATGTTTGACTGTGAAATGGTGAAAAATAGGGAGGGTTACCAAAATAGGATTGATAACCCAATTAGGGGACCTATCTTCCACTATTTCATTAGGAAATGAGATCCACACAATGAAATGACTAACAACCTTGAGGCAAATCAAGTCAAAGTGTGAATCTATAGATTTCCTTTTTTTGCAAGGACGGGGGTCCTGAATAAACAACACTTTGGGGAGAAAGATTAAAAATAGCAAACTAACTCCAAAATGCAATCTATAACTTGGATCTAATAGATTAAAATCAATATTGATGGAACCAAAAATTAGATTGCAAATCATAGAAGGGAAAGATGATGTGTACCAGTCACCAAAAGTGCTCTACTAAAGCTGACCTGGGACTCATTCACCCAGGGGCGAATGGGTTCTAGTTTAGGGTTTTTTTGCAACTTTCGATAGTGTCTACAACATACCCGAATCTCTCAATTTGCCCAGGTTTCAAGTTTGAAAAGCCAAAAATAAATTTTGTAATTGAGTTTCTATGAGATAAAAACTTTATGACAACTTTTGCAACTTTGTCAACTTCTCCAATTTTGCTCTTCAAGACATCTTCAAGATTTCTTCCACCTAAATCTACAAACACAAATCAAGAGGGAAAAATGTTTTTTTTTGGTGAATGGGGGTTTGCCTTGGTCAAACCCTGTTTTGGTAATCAAACATCGTAATGAAACAAAATAGCATGAAAGGAATGATGAATGAAAAACTCTATGTCACAACTCACCAAACCCTTGAATAAACCTTGGAATGTAGATCTGTAACTTGCATGAAATGGCTTCAATGGATGTGGATTTTGATCTTGAAACTTGATTTGAAACAATTCCTTGAATGCTTGAATGGATCTTTAACTCTACATCAACATATTAGCTCTAATAACATGCACGATGCAAGAAGGATTTGATATGACAATTGGATCTTGATTGCTACAATAATTTTTCAATAAATTTTCTCTTGAATGCCTTGAAATTCTCTTGAATTGCTCTCATAATCTTGCTATAGGAATGCTCACTTCAAAAATTGCTAGGTGAAACATAGTGAAATGACCTTATATTTATAGTTATGTAACATTAATTTCCCAAAATTCAAATAACACAAGCCGACATGTGAATATAGATTTGAAATTGTTAAAATACCACCAAAAACATAATTTAAATTTAGGTCCTAGGTCTAAGTGACGACTCATTCTCCCATGGGCAAATGGGTCCTAGGTCACTCACCTAGGACACACAATGCTCAATGAGAAGTGTTATGTTTAATCATTAATGAATGTCAAGTTTCCTCTTCGAAAAATGTGATTAATTAGGCTTGGATTTGAATTAAAGGGGCCAATTAAGGAAAATTAACTTCAATTAATTAAGGGAGCCCTAAATAAGTGTGAAAGTGTAAAGAGGTACACTCTACAACACTAAAATAAGGCACAATTAAGTCAATTTTAATTAATAGGGCCCTAAACTTAATGTGAATATGTAAAATACATATTACAACACTAAATTAAGGCATAATTAAGCACATTTCAATATTAATTTCTAATTAAGTGTAAAATGTAAAGGGATACATTTTTCTACACTACAAACTATATATATAAAAGAGTCTCCATGATAAAACAATTTCCTCCAATTCTTTTTTTCTTGCCAATGCAATCCAATAGTACCTAATTGCTTAAAGACCATCATTCAATCCCTTTTTGTCTCAAAAAATAAAAATGAACATTCTTTAATTGCTATTCAAGTAAGGGAGAGGGCTCGATGGTGGAGTGGGCTCCTATCATAGGGATAGGAGCTGACAACTGGGCCCCACAAAGCAACAATAAAAGACCCAAAAAAATTCAAACTGTTATTATAATATATTATGATAAGTACATGTTAAATCAAAAAAGTGTCCAATAAATGATATAGTAAATACTAACCACCTTCCCAAATTTAGGTGAATGCAAATAAATCTTTTTATTTGCATAATATATGCACTAATACATTACAACTAATATGGCATGTACATAACCCATTTATATTTCAACCACCATAGATTTGACAACTGACCAACTTGGAGATACATTTGAATATATTACAAATAAAAATATTTCATTATTCATCCCTAGTCAATAAACTTATTGTTCCACCATGTCTAATTATAGCCCTCTTTTTACAAATTTACCTTGGAAATATTGAAAACCAACTCTTGGGCTCACCATGCAATACAATTTTCCAAAATAGAG
Source organism: Sequoia sempervirens (assembly GCA_007258455.2). NCBI lineage: Eukaryota > Viridiplantae > Streptophyta > Pinopsida > Cupressales > Cupressaceae > Sequoia > Sequoia sempervirens. Next base: position 39,993 of record VDFB02284834.1, read on the forward strand.
ATTCATTATGTCAACCATATTTAACAATTATACGTGATATTTAATTAATCCAGACTAAATATTAAAACACAAAAATTTTGAATTTCTCAAATTAGCTTTCAAATCACACTATAATTAATATTGCACACCCAATTTTCTAACCTCTCAAATCACATAAATATATGTACCATTCACTACCAAATTCATATCACTTCTACCATTAATTCCAACTATTCAACCTCAAATTCCCTCCAATAATTTAAATTTCTCCACTTACTCACAAATGCCTATTTATACAAGTCATCAAAGATGTGTGTTGCATCTTAGCCTTATTCAAAATTCAGATTTTAGAGTTTCAATCTCAAACACCTATTCAAGACTAATTTTAGATAGCTCTTGCAAACTACTTTCACACACCTATTGTAGCTTTCAAGGTATGTATATTTCAAAGTTGTTTTAAGATTACAATTGTATAAAACGGTTCAATATATGTTTATTATTCATATGTATCATGATTTTCTTCAAAAACACTAGCATACATACTTATCATTTTGGGCCTATCATTCTAACTTTACACATACACTCAGTCAACCAAAAGATAGGTGCATGAAACCCTTAGTTTAGTTGAGTATATGATACCCTCAAATTATAAAACATATATATTACAAAGCTAGATAAATTGATGTTTCATACAACCTTGTTCATTTATATTTAAATGAATTAGATGTATGGTTTAAAAATATTGTAATTTTATTGTTCATATGTATCATGATTTTCTTTAGAAATAGTTGCATAAATATGCATCATTCCACCTATCATCCTTAGTTTACACATACAAATAGTTGACCAAAAGATAGGTGCATGAAACCCTTAATAGTCTAGTATATGATACCCTCAAATGTTATATATATATATATGTATGTATGTATGTATGTATGTATGTATGTATGTATGTATGTATGTATGTATGTATGTATGTATGTATGGTTTATAAATATTGTAATTTTATTGTTCATATGTATCATGATTTTCTTTAGAAATAGTTGCATAAATACGTATCATTCCACCTATCATCCTTAGTTTACACATACACATAGTTGACCAAAAGATAGGTGCATGAAACCCTTAATAGTATATATATATATATATAGATAGATAGATAGATAGATAGATAGATAGATAGATAGATAGATAGATAGATAGATAGAGAGAGAGAGAGAGAGAGAGAGAGAGAGAGAGAGATAAATTGATGTTTCATATAGCTTTCTTCATTTACATTTAAATGAATTAGATGTATGGTTTTTTTGTTCTTCAATTACAATGAATTTTACATGTATGATAATTTTGTTTCAATTTATATCATAATATTGTTTCATAAAGAGATAAATATTTGTATCATACTATTGTTTCGAGTTATATATAAATATCATAATATTGTTTTAAAAAGGGTTATAAATATTTGTGTCATAATGTTGTTTCAAGATATATAAACAAATATCTTAATGTTGTTTTAGAAAGGGTTATAAATATTTGTATTAGAATGTTGTTTCAAGTTTTATATAACCCCTTAATTTATTATATTTATTCCATGATCAACTAAGGGTTGTTGGGGTTAGAATTGGGGATATGATCAATTAAGGGTTGTATGCAATTCAAGTTTTTGACCAACGTGTCCTCTACTAATGTGTTCCCCTCGTACAAAATAGCATTGACCACCATTAGACCCTCTCCTTTACTTTGAATATATGTCTATGTGTTTGTGTCTATTAAATTTCTTGTTACACTTGCATCAACACAAATGAAGAATAAAGCTCAAGCTAGAACTAGGTGAGTTGTAAAGAGAGCTCATACAACATTGTCTCCACATAAGAGAGGTGTGAGGTTGTCACAAAGTGAAGAGGATGAAGTTATTCCCATTCCATAGCCAATCAACCATGTATTCCAAGTGAATGCAACTATTATAATAAAGAAGGTTTCAGTGCAACAAGAATGGTCATCTATGACTGACATGGAATCTACCATGAGAGATGTTGAAGATAATGGAATGTCAACAAGGGGAAAACAATGAAGTGGGGTCTTCCAACAACCACATTGACAAATTGGTTGACTAGTGTTACTTCTACAAAGAGGAAAGGGCCCCCAACAGTCTTGAATGAATATGAAGAAAAAAATGTTGTTGAATGGTGCAAGGAGATGGTTGTTGTTGGCCATGGATTGGAAATTATCAATTTGAAGTCTAAAGTAGCCCATATATGCCAAATGAGGCTAAATACATTCAAGGATGGAGTTCCCAATAAGTCTTGGTGGAAAAAATTTAGAAAAAGACATCCTGATCTAACTTTGAGGATAGGACAAGGACAAGACAAAGACCATGGACTCAATTTGAGGCCTATAGTGATTGTTGTCTATGATACATTGACAAAGGTATACACAACTAATCTATATGTTCCAATGAAGATTTAGAAATGTGATGAGATTGACATTCAAGCTAGAAGAAATGGTGTAATGCGAGTGCTTGCAAAAAAGGGCAACATAAATGTTTCATACATTATACCCAAGATCCATGAGTGGATCACAATTTTTTGTTGTGTGAATGTTGTTGGACAAAAAATACCTAGTTTTTATTTGTTTAAGAGAAAAAAACATCTAAAGAAATTTATAGCTCGTTATGAACCGGGTGCATGTATGGTTGCTTAGCCCCATGCTTGGATGACAAAAGACCTTTTCCTCAATTAGTTGCACCATTTTGTTGGTTCTATACCTGGGGATGTGTTACCCACTAATAGACACATGTTGATTTTTTATGGCGATGGAATCCATGTTGCATTCTCTACTATTAATGAAGCAAGGTCACTAAGCATTGACCTGCTAACCCTACCAACCCACATAAATCACAATTTGCAACCACTAGATGCTAGCATCTTCATGTCTTGCAAATCATATTTTAAGAGGGAAAGAGAAGCATGGATGAGTAAGTATCCAAATCTAGAGATTAAAAGGGCAGAGTTGGAAACACTTGGTAGCACTGCATTTGAGAAAGCATTGATTGTTGATAACATAAAATCAAGTTTTAAAAGAAATGGTATTTAGCCCCTAAATCTAGATGCATTAATGGAGGATATGCACCGAAGTGAGACATTCCAATTTGTTGCCCCCAAGGAAGCATCAACTGTAGAAAATATTCTAAGTCTATCCACTAATGTTGTGCCACAAACAGAGGTTGAAGGGACAAATAGAACACCTAATTTGGTAGACCAACATACTCTAATAGAAACAACTAGTTTGTCAAACCAACAATCGCCAATTGGAATATTTGATTTGGTAGACCAACATACTCCACTAGGAACACCTTATTTGGTAGACCAATATAATGATGCAGACTTCTCTCTTTCTCTGTCTAGTGCACCAAATGACCCATCATGGTTGTTGGAGGGGGCTGAAAATCTTGGCATTGATTTACATGTGAATAAAGACCTTGAAGTCTATCAATTCCATCTCCACCAAACAACATGGGCCCATCTACCTTACTGCATGTTTATGTTGATTATGGAGAATGTGAACCTGCTCAATTGGGAGGAGGCGAGGAAGTGGATGAAATAGTTAGCGAGGAGCAAGATCAAAATGAAGAAGAGTCCATGGAGTCATTAGGAGGCCAAATAAGTTCAGACATCTCCCAATTTCTGAAATTACCTATTCATCTAGTCAAGGAGAAGTCCAATCATCTAGTTGACTATGGGATTCGACTTAGCAAACAATCTTAGCTCCTCACCATAGATGACTACATGAAGATGCTAATAGAGAAAGAGGAGAGGAAGACAGAAATCCAAGAGTTGAAAGATAGGAAGAGAGAACATATTGAACAACAAAATCTTGAAAGAATTGCAACAAGGGACCTAAAGGACCAAATGAGAATTGAAAAAGACCTTAAACGATTGAATGAGAAGTTGCTAAAAAGGAAAGAGAAATAGAAAAGGATAGAAAAGAGGCAAAAATAGAAACCTATATAGGCAATCCTTTAAATCCCTTCTTTGAATGACATGCAATATTCATTGACTTTTTTTCGATTCATTACCCCTAGTATTGTCTAGCCTCGCCTCACACAAGTATTAGCCAAACACAATCAAGTTGTAGTCCTATAGATTTAGAGGCCACAAACATGAATGTGAAATTGGTTAGGAAAGATTCAAAGACCAAAAACACATCAAAAAATAGCTTCCCATCATCTGAATTCTCTTTTCCAATTTTATTTTCATAATTAGAATGTTAGCTTGTGAATAGTTTGTTTGTCAATGTTTTGAACGTGTTTCATTTACATAGAAAGAACTTGAAAAACTGATATGTAATGTGTCTAACTGATGTAATTTTCATAATACTAATATGTTCATCTTTTTTGTTTCCCTACAATGGACAACCACCTTAACATATCTGATATTATGTTATCAACAATGAATGCTTCTTATAAACATATAAAAAGAAACAAGCAATGCATGTTATACTATCGTTTGCATAATACTAACTCTTATCGTATTTAATCCTATACATTCATATTAAAGATATATCCTATTGTGCATGACATAAAACCCTTAATTGATCATGAAATATGTATATATACAATTAAGGGTTTGTATGCCATGCAGATATATATCTCCTTAATGTGAAAATAAAGGGTTAGATATGGTAAGATTTAGATTTAGGGATATGATAGTATAACATATATATATCTCGATTTAGGGGTTATATATAACTTGAAACAATATTATGATATAAATATTTATATCCCTTTTTGAGACTAATATAGTTGTAAAAGATTATATATAAATTGAAACGACATTTCCATACATGTAAGAGTAATTGTAATTAAAGAACAAACAAACCATACATCTAATTCACTTCAACTTAAATAAACAAGAATATATGTCAAATGAAACAAATAATGCATATTATAGTATCATATCCCCAATTCTAACTCTTACAATCCTTAGTTGATCATGGAATATATATAATCAGTTAAGGGGTTATATATAACTTGAAACAACATTTAGAAACATGTAAGAGTAACTGTAATTGAAGAACAATCCAATCTTACATCTAATTCATTTAAATATAAATGAGGAAGGCTAAATGAGACAACAATTTACATGCAAGACTAACTGTAATTGTAGAACAAACAAACCATGAACCTAATTCACTCCAATATAAATGAACAAGGCTATATGTCAAATTAAACAAGCAATGTATGTTATACTATCATATCCACAAATCTAACTCTTACTATATCTAACCCTTGACATTCACATTAAGGATATATATATGTATGTATGTATATGCATGGCATATGGAAAATTCACCGCCAACAATTCACCGTGAGAAAATTCACTGCCATCAATTCACCACGGTAGAAAATTAACCTCATTAAAAAATCAAAATTTTCAAAATATATATTAAAAAATATTAATGCGATTAATTTTTTGACGCAGTGAATTTTACTTGGCGGTGAATTTGTCATGGCGGTGAATTTTCCCATGGTGAATTGCTAGCGGTGAATTTTCCTAGAGCCATATATGTATATGTATGTATGTATGTAAGTATGTATGTATACAGTTAGTTAAAGGGTTATATACAACTTGAAAAAATATTATCATATAAATTGAAACAACATTATCATACATATAAAAGTCATTATTTACTAATTGAAGAACAACTAAATCATACATTTAATTCATTTAAATGTAAATGAACAAGGCTATATAAAACAATAATTTATATATATCTACCATATATATTTATCTCTGCAATATATATATACATATATGTACATATCTGCACATATGTAAATACATATTTATACATAAATATATGTATAAATATGTACATATCTGCACATATGTACATATCTGCACATATGTAAATATTTGTACATATGTAAATACATGTTTATACATATATATATACACACACACACATGTATATATATATATATACATATATGTATACATATGTACATATATGTACATATGTATACATATATACATATGTATACATATACACATATGTATACATATACACATATGTATACATATATACATAGATATACATATGTATACATATATACATATATATACATATGTATACATATGTACATATATCTACAGATGTATACATATGTATACATA
>VDFB02284835.1:0-34242 GCA_007258455.2 Sequoia sempervirens
AACCTTGCTTCATGGCACCACTAACATATGTAAAATATATGTTGATCACAAGTGTGAACCCAATGGAGACAATCCTTTATTACTATAGCATGTAAATTGAGTCTCAAGTCTCACCTATGAGGTACATACTGATCACTAAGTAGTTCCACGGGGTTTCGGGGACGGGGATGGGGGGTCGGCAGGGAACGCAAGGGCGGGGGGTCTAAGTTTGGGGGTGGTGGGGGGATGGCGGAGGGATGGCGGCGCCGGGGAGGCGGGGGGGTGGTGTGCTGAAATACATATAGTACTTGAAAAATTAGTTATAAAAAGATGTATAACTGTAGAAGCCTAAAAAGATGTACAATTGAAGACTTTAGAGTCTAGAACAGATTTACATATCAGTCAGGAAGGCGTCAAATCTTTGGCATAAATCTATCCTCATTTACATACGATATCTAGCAAACATTATCTATAGAAAACAGTTCCATAGGAAAAGATTGAATTGGGCATTATTGATAACAATACTAGTTACACAGAAGCCTGCATATGATATCTAGCAAACATTGTCAATAAAATAGACCTATAGCAATAGACCCAATTGGGCATTGTGAATATTAATGCTAGTTATGCAGGAGCATGGAGTTTAAACTTTGGAGATAGGACATGTGAAATTTCAACTTGGAACAGATGTCCATTGGGATATATTATATAAGCTAAATTACTCATGAATCTATATATAGAGGTGACGCTATTCAACTTTTACTATGCCATGAATAGGCTGATTTCTGCTGATTTCTGCTGATTTCTAAGTTAAATTTTTTCCAGCAGATGATTTCTTACTTGTTCTTCATAAGCCTAAGCTTAACCTAGGGTTTGAGTAAAGCCAACCATAGGGTTTGAGTATGGACATCCAGCAAAGCATAAACAAAAATGAAACAAAAAAATAACCCTCATAGCTGTAACTTTCAATCGCCTGAACTCAGACACCCACACTCAGTCGTGTAAACACTTAAATAGCAAAATGAAACTAGAGGAAAAAGTCAAAGGCATGATCGATTTAGCCTTTTAGGCTTTTAAGAATACTTTAAAATTTAAAATTTATAAATTTACTTTTTTTTTTTTTAAAAAAAACCATTTTCCTGTGCATTTTAAGGGGGCTGGCTTAGAGTTTCTTGCTGGGGGCGTCAAAGTCCCCTCAAGAAGCGATCTCCCGGAGACAGACTTGAGACGGGTGAGGCTGGATTTCCCTAGCGATCTCCAGTCTGGCGATCTTTATCTCAGAAACAACAAGATTTTTGGGGGGGGATGCGTCCTCGTGGAACACTGCTAAGTACACATGCATTGGACACAGCCACTTTTTGATAAAAGTCAAATTTTATTAATAAAGAAAATAATAAAAAAGGTTCTAAGCAATACCTGCTCACATATAGGTTAGGGATTAGACAGTTCTTTATCAAAATAGATTATAAACATAGAAAATACATCAAGTCTCACAGCTACAAGCCACTCACGGCTATTTAACCACTACCTCATATCAATTGTCAACCAAGGCACCTTGATTTATAATACTACTAATGCTATTGAAACCCCAAAGATTAGATTCAAATTTAATTCGTCATAAACAAAAAAGCTACTAGCATTGTGATTCATTATGTAGCATGCAAGCCAGCAGATCTCCCATAAAGGAAAAGTGGAGAGGTTTGAACAATTCAGATTGAAAAATGCAACAGGTAACAGAAACATGATAACATAAATATGGTCCAATATGTTCTTTAACAGCAATAGGAATATACAAATTTGCAATTCACATTAGTAGAGACATGGCTATATACAAAGTAAATACAAATACTAAATTTTAAAAAGCAATTGCACATGAGCCGATGATCTACAACTTTATCTTTTCTATGGATAAGTTAAAGGCAACTGTTTTAACGTTTAAAAGGTCACATAACAAGCCAAATAACACCACAAGGCATTGTAACAATCCACCCTACTTTTTTTTTTTTTGCAATGGAGATGCAATGCAATGTCTTCAACACTTTCTGATCACCCAGATCCCATAGTAGGCAAGGTCAGAGCATGCGATGACTCCAACCACACAACTAATCTAGATGAATGCAATTACAATGATATAGCGGAAAACTGACCAAAATACAAAAGCAACAAAGCCAGCCTTATCAACACCTCTTCGGAAAACTATGTAAAATGACACACAAGCAGCAAAAGCCAGCCAATCAACACCTCTTCTGTGGATTATGTGTATGCAATGAAAGCCACTGGCAAAATTTCTAAGCTTGACTCAATGGTTGATTATGTCAACTTGTTTATGCCAAAAAAGGTTGAATGAAAATGATATAACTATTGGCAGTGAACCATCCAACTTACAAAATAAAAATGCATTCAAATGATGGACTTTGATAGTACTACCATCCAAGGTTCACAAGATATATATAAAATGCATTACAAATCAACATTTGAGGAAGTAAACTGCTGTTATAGACTAATACAAAGTTCTGATTACAAAATCAGACTACTGCAACATCTAGAATGAGAACAAATAACATTGATAAACAATATATTTAAATACCCAACATGAATACCTCCAATAGTTGATACAAAAGGCTGATGTAGGTCGGATATCACTCTGTAACTGTTGTCATATTGTCAAATAGGTCTGATGCACTTTGATAACACACTGCAAACTCCTCTATATGTTGATGCAACAACCCCAAAATGAAGGAAACAAACCCCAAACTGAAACACAACTAATGTAAGTTGCATAAACTCATCCCAAACTTAAATACAGCACCATGAACTCCCTCTGTGATTGATAAACATTGAATAAAAGGTCTGATCAACATTGATAACACTCTGAAATCTTGCAAAGAGTATGCCCAGCACCACTACTCAACATGCATAAACTAAAAACTAATCCAAAATACACCAAAACTGAAGCTAAAGCACCATGAACACAATGGACATCAAACAGAATGGGAAATCAGTCACCTTGCAAATCTGAAACTGGACTTATTATTATTGGTGCAATAGGTACAGCAAAGCCAAAATCCACATAAATCACTACAAACATCAAACCCAACTTCCCAACAAGCATGAGTATCTATACTACTCAAAAACAATCATAACCAAACCCCAAACACATGAAAACCAATGGATATCAAACAAAGATAGTACCCAGATCAATTGCAGGTCTGAGATACAGTATTATTGTTGTTGGTACATCAGGTATGATAGGTACAAGTAAACTGTCATAAAACTCTTAGAAATCACCGAAGACCCTAAGTCACCGGTTCGCCCAGATATGCTCCTAGGTTCGATCCAATTCGATCCTGGTTCGAAATTTTGGTTTGGTTCGGTGCAAATTCGACTATGGTCCGGCTTTTTGCCTGCGAGTTCAATCAAGGTTCGAAACCCTAATTGTGGATCCGAAAAGTTCGAACCCAGATAGAACCTGCATGTATCCACGCCCAAGTCGTGCATTTCCCAAGTTTTTTGGCATTTTTTATTTTTTTTTTTACTATTTATTGACTTCTAAACAATAAAATGTTGCCTCCAACCCTAATCTTTGTGTCCTAACACATCAAATAGGTAAAAACATTCTCATTTAACAATTTGTGAATGAAAAACAAGCTTTTTTGCCTCCATTGTTGAACTTTCTCTCTTGCTTGCACAAGCTTGAATAGACTCAAAGGCTGATCATTGATTGTTCGAAGTTGGTTGTTGTGCTATTCCTAAGCACTTGCAAGTGTCCGTTCATTGCCAAGAAGATCAGAGAGCAAGATTTCTTCAAAAGAGGTAGGTTTTTTGAAGTTTTTTATTTTTTACATGTTTTAACAAATGAAGCTGCTTGTTTTGTTTTTTAGTTTTTGTTTTGTTTTACTTTTCATTCCTCTAAATGTCTATAACACATGTTCAATTTTTTCTTTTTTTTGAAATTAATAAAGTCTTTTAGTTTTAAATTGAATGAATCAATACCAAAATTTCAATATGTTGTGCCTTAGGTATTCACTATTCCGTATTACAATGGCAACCGATACCTCCTCAGGCTCAATCCAATCTCATTTCAAAACAAACCCAAACTCTCCCCTCTGGAAATATGTAGAAATGGTTCAGCAACTTCCAGGTGGTGGAGGATATGTTTGGATTTGTAGTCATTGCCATGTTCAATATTCGAGCTCATATAGTCGAGTGAAAGGGCACTTGTGCAAGATCCCTGAACTAGGCATCAAACCATGTCTAGGTGAAGATAACAGTGGCATTCCGGATGATATAGTGTTGAAATATATTGTTGAGCAAGAAAAGGCAGACCAAAAAGCAACCAGTGGTAAAACAAGCCATCCTTTGAAGAAAGGATCTCTGTGATTGATAAGAGCCCCCTACATCATCTTCTTATTTTTCCACCTACAGGATAGCCAATGTTTGTGTCATCCCTCAGAGAAAATGGTGCCCTATTCAGATAAAGATCTAAAGGGACGGTTGGAAACTTCATTTCAGCATGAGAGGAGGGTGGTGATCAAGACATATATGAATGTGTCTGTGCCAATGGATTACAGCATTCAACTGGGTGTTAGTTCTGTGTGTGGCAAAATGAGAGAAATCTATTAGCCAGAGGGCTCCAAAGGGAACATAAGGGTCCCAGGGTTTTAGAAAGGTGTGTTGCACCTTATTGGAGAAAGAGGTGAAACATGTAGCAAACTCTTTGAACCCCATAAGGGATTTGTGGATTGAAACAGGGGTGACCATCGTTTCTAATGGATGGAAAGATGCAAAAAATTGACCATTGATCAATGTTATTGCAATGTGCCCTAAAGGGCAATGTTTTTGGCAGTGGATTATGAAGGGCAGGGTGAAGGATGGTCCATTTATTGCTAACATCCTTTGTCAATCTATTGAAGAAGTGGGCCATCAAAATGGTGTGCAAGTTGAAACCGACAATGCAAAAAATTGTAGGGCTGTTGGGTTATTGATTGAGGAGAAGTATTCACACATTTTTTGAACACCTTGTGTTGTCCACTCCCTCAATCTAATGCTACAAAAAATTGGCACCAAAATTGAGTGGATCAAACAAGTGTATGTTGAGGTCGAAGACATCCAAATGTTTGTCACCAACCACCATATAACACAAGGCATATTTAGACAATTCTCAAAATTGGAGTTGTTGAAGGTAAGTTAATTCTCAATATTTTTAATTTTCTTTTAATTTTAAATTTTGATTTTATAAATTTAAATTATATTTTTATTTTGAAATAGGTTGGTGAGACCTGTTTTGCCTCCAACACAATTGTGTTGAGACGACTTATGAAGGTTCGTGAGGCACTCTGTAATATGGTCATTAGCCCCAATTGGTTTGTATGGAGGCAATCTAGCATTGAAAGGGAAAATAGGGTTAAGCAAAGGATCCTAGATGATGGTTGGTGGGATCGTGTTGAGTATCTCGTTAGTTTCACTAAGCCCATATTGAACATGATCCATTGCACTAACATGGATAGACCTTGTTTGGGCGAAGTTGATGCAGAGCAGGGAGGCAAACCTTCCAACAAACACAATTTGATCAAAATCAACCAATCTTTTTGCCTTCAAAACTCAAACTTAACAACTTTTCACAATTTCACTCAATTCTTCTAGTAGCATTGCAAACAGTGTTTTCTAAGCACAACTCTCAAAATACCCCTCAAACCCAAAAACTAAAAGATGTTTCAAACACCCTTTAAGCCTTTTCAAAACATATCTCAAAACCTCATATGGTTCCTTTGCAACATATCCTCCAAACTACTACTGCTACACTGCCCTCTTAGGCCAATTAGGCCACTTTTACAAAGCATCATCATTCCAGACTCTCTGCCAACCCCAAATCTTTATTGCAGGGTCATAACCAGACTACAAAAGCCCTAATCCACAACTTTCATTAGGAAAAACACTCACTAAATCAACTTAACACAAAACACTCATTTTAAGCCATTTCCAAGGGGTTTATTGAAAATGCATTGGTAAAAACTAACAGTGCCCAGGTTTGTCTGAATGACTATGCCTGCTAAGTAATGAGTGCTAATCAGGAGGAAATCCCTCATGTAGTCTTTGGAATCTTGTGGAAAAGAAAAGTAATCTTAGTCCTATCTTTTTGTTTCACTATTTGGAAGGCCTAAAGGTTAAGAAACCAAAACGTTATCTTCTAAGTTTTGGTTTTAGCGGTCATTAACTACAACTAAGCTAACTACTATAAATCTATCCAGTTCTCAAGAAAACAAAGCATGAGGAAATGGAGCAGGATGATTATCTGACGATAAACCGGGTACGAACTCACAACGTGAAGGCAAGGTGGCATAACTATATGCTTGTCTGAATAGGCTTATTGGAAACAACAATACCACGATAAAATAGAATCTGATTCTCCGACGAAATAAGGTGTCATCCATCAAATAATCGAATAGGTTGTAATCACACATCATCACGATAACAGAACAGATTCTCAACTTGAAGGCAAGGTGGCATCTATCGGCTCAATCGTGACGAGGTTTATTGAACACATGAAGGACCAACTAGGATAATAATTGCATTGTGAGACACGCCCCAATCACGATCAACCTGTACTATATCTAATAAGGCAAACATTCACCATCATAGTACATGAAGCCTATGTGGCATAACAATTCATCACAATAGTAAATACTCATGAGCGGATCTGAGCGAAACAATGAGGCCAAGGTAGGCACAACATATATTTTTCTCTACGTGCAAAAGTTGTATCAGCCTATTTCTGTTATGAACATGTCCGAAAGGTGTAGAACCCTAAAATCACCTTGAATCCAGCTTCTGATCTTACCAATGCATGCAAGATTTATTATAAACCTAATAAGTAAACTATACGTTAACCAAAACTACCATCAGTTAACGGAAACATCTAATCTAAAATGGACAATTGGGCGAGCATGCACGTCCTTATTGAAAGCGAGTTAACAGGAAGACTACCATCAGTTAACGTAAAACCCTAAATGAAACTCCAAGTGTGTAAAGCTAATCTCAGAATAGATATGCATGAGACAAGACAACTTGAGAAATGCCTTAAGTTTAAACTCGGTGTGTAATGTCTATCACGAGAGGTAGGCCCGGAATCACGTAGTGATCTCGAGCAAACCAATCCCTCCATGAGATGGGTCTTGAATCACTACTCTGAATACATTATACATCCGAGAATGTTATGCTTGTGCAACGTGTCTTCTAAGCTGTGATTTGGGACTGAAGTTAAGCCCTACTCTGGTGCCTCATCGAACAATGTTGACAAGACTGTAAGCTGATTAATCTTACAACCAATGGTCTCCCCACTGAAAATAGCATGAATGAGTGCCTGGAGCTCTAACTGAACATCAGTAAGCTCAACATAGGCACCACCTCAATCTGATATCGACACGGCAAGCGAGATACTAAAGTCCTCACAAACCGGAGTGCACTAGTGACGTGCTCTTTACTCTCAGCCAATTTTGACGCCATAGTCTCCTCTATCTTTGCCTTGAAAACCAATTGTGTTTTCCAAGAGTAGATAGCTTCTCTATCCTCTGCATTTGTGACTGATTCATATGCCATACTCAGGTGAGCAATCATAATCTCATCCCGGGGTCTGTTAATTGCCATTTCTTGCTCTTCATCCTGGAGACGAAGACGGAGCTCTCGTGCATTGTACCGCAACTGATATAATTATGTGAGCATAGAACGGCCTTTGGTAACGAACTCCTCTTCCCACTCATCTAAACGCTTGCCATATGCAACTAAATGATTAAGTTGCTCTTGTTCTGCTGGAGGCTCAAGCATCGGTGGGAGTGTGTGGCATGCAGCACGTGAACAAGACCCGATATTAATGAGAGTTATGCAGTTCAGCCTTGAGGCTACCTTGCTTACTCAGATCCTTTGAGTATTAAAATTCTGCTCCTGGCACATCTACCAGCAACATGATAAATCAACTGGAGTCTGAAGCGTGTACTCATTCAAGTTAAGCGAATAACATGGAGATCTGAATTCAACTTCCATTAAACTCCCCTGTGGAGGTACAACAGTCTCGACTATGATCTCCATGTCAGTATTCCTCTCCACATGGACCATATTCTTGACCCTCTTGTCTGGCGCATCCTGATAAACCTCATCAAAATTGGAATGATTAAGAACATAGGATGGTTGCCTCCTCTTCCTTCCTAGTGACTTAGATCCAGATTGAGTCTCGGCTAATACTCTTGGAGGTCATGCCTGTAAGGAGGTTGACGAGAAGTGAATGTGTAGAGATCCAACTATGCCGAGGTGGAGAGTCTAAATCCAATTCAATGTGAATTAGTGCGGTGGCCCCTTTCTGGAGACGATGTGAACTTGGTGAAGCTCGGTTGGACTCTGACTGACCTCTGGTGGCTCTATGGCTGTCTATCAGGCTCCGTGTGTGTATTAATAGCAAGTGCCTTGCCCTTTGAATTGTTTGGCGCTTGACCTTTCTTAGGAAGGTTACTCCTTTTCTTCTATTTGGGTTTTGACGAGGAAGGTAGTGAAGGATTCATCACTACTAGTGGCTCTGCTCTGGGTACACTTACCCTCCTGGTCTTCTTGCTGTCGAGGTAAAGTATCATGCAGATAACTCTATGACCTCCTTCACTGGTCATTACTCACTTGGTGTTGCGATCAAAATGCAGCAACGGTTGTGTAATCAACAGTTCTCCAGCCCGGGAAGGACTTCTCCCTCATCATCTAATAAACCTCCCACATCTTTTGATAAGAAAACAGAAATCTGTGAGAGAGAGAAACGGCCATAGCTGCGTCTACGAACCTCGAAGTCATCTGCGCAGTTTGCCCAGTAATCCTCCATAGAAGGCTCATGAAATATGCTTCCAGCAAGGCGAGTGGTATAATGACCTGAAAGATCATAGGCACGTGCTTCAACAAGATACTTGAGATGATATTTCTTGAGCTCCTGCCCTGCAATTTTGGCATCAACCGCCGTCTTGCACCAATACATTCCAAATTGAAGAGGAAAGTTGATAGATGGTCTGTGCCTACGGCGTAAAAGATGATGAACATCATGCATCTGTCTCAGGAACTCCATAAAGATTGTCTTATCCGAGGGATAACGTGGAAGCATAGCTGGATTTCCTGTAAATCCGTATACTCGGATGTAGGTATATGTCGGGAACTGAATAAACCAATCTGCCCAACTATCCATCCATACGGCAATTTGCCGGTCTGGCAACTCGGTCAAATTTCTCTTTGTATAAATTCAGGAGCCACCGTGAACCTTGAGCCAGCGTTCATCCTTGAATGAACTCAAGCTGATCATAATACTAATAAACTTTCTAAACACTGAGAATGCCCACAGTGTTTAGTCTTCGGAACTGACCCTGATAAGCGATCAAGTACACGAGATATGAACACATGTGAAACTCATGAGCAACTAGAAAACCGGTGATTTGCTTGTGGATAATATCACTGATGAAGGATGCCCAGTCATAATGTTCCTGCCCAGATATGATGCGACCAATAATGTAATACATCCAAGGCTAGAAAACAGCATGTGGCTGACTTGAGACAGGTTCGAGTGTAATTAGAATCACCTCGTCCTTGTACTCATTGTTTGGCAATCTGTTCTTTGCTTGTTTTAACCATCTTTCTGCCATCTTCTTCTGACACTTGTCCACATCAGCATCAAACGCCTGCTCACACTGCTCCATGGAAATAACCAGACTATTCGAGTGTTGAGGAATGCCAAAACTTCTTTCAATGTCCAAAGGTTTGAGACTACAAATGACTCGTCCATCAACTGACACTGTCTCACGAGTAGTAGAATTGTAATGCTTAATACAAGCCATCACGAATTCAATACAATGAACGGAGATAGGTATGGAAGCGGCCTCTAATAAGCCAAACTGCTCAATATTTTGAATAATTGAAGCTCTGATCTTAACCGGATCTAGAACTGCTTCTGGCAATACTTTGTGAAGATCTGTCTCAACCATCCTGAGGAAGTCATGAGTAAGGACTGTTTTGGTCCTGTATTCGAGCTGAGTGAACTGCATTATGAAAAACTCGCCTGTTGACTGTGAACTTGACTATGTTCTGACAAGATTTCTGGAGAGCTAAAAATAGCCTGCGAGAGTTAAAAATAGCCTTTCGAAGAGTTATTTTCAGCGAAAAATCTGAGATATGGGTTTTGTCCAGAAAAAGATTCTAAGACAACCCAGAATGTCAGATATGCAAAAATATGACTTCTACTTGATCATGCAAAGAGTTTTCAGTAGAGAAAATTAGTAACTCAAGAACAAATGTTCTGAAGTTAAAAATTCCTGAAAAATCAAACGCACAATTTTAATTCGAGGAAGTTATATAGAAATGATCCAGATGCTGAGACTTGTAGAAATTTTGCCAATTTCAGGAACATGTGAATCAAAATCTAAGAGAAATCTGAGAACCAAGGAGGAAAAAGACGTTTTTTGTATGTTCTTCTTCAATGAAAATCGACCTTGAATTCTTCAGATTGCTGATAAATATGAACTTTTAACCTGCAAAAAGATATGTTAGATAAAATCGCCTTCAATAGTTGATGAAGAAATCCGCCTTTGATCTTGAAGAATTGCGAAATTGCTTTGAAAAATTGCGAATTTTCCTTTTGAAGTTGCGTCTTTGTTCTTGAAGAATTGAATTCGCTTTGAAAATTTGCAAATTTGCTTAAGATATAAATCTCCTCTTAAGAAATACGAATTTCTCAAAGCTTGGTGAACATCAAATGAGAGCGCCATGTTTAAATAAGAAGAAATTCGCACCATCTTGGCAACTGCAAGATTTAAAACCCTGATTGAAATAGAAGCTTTCCAATTGGTCCCTTTTCAGTTTCACTGCCACTGATTTGAAGTTTGAATTTAAATAAATAATAAAATATTCATTATGCAATAGCAAAGGCGCCAAAAATAGAAAATCGCCACTTAATGCTAAAATATGCAAAATAAATATTAAATATTTTAAACTCCAGTTGACAATTCGAATGAAGCTTCAGGATTCACCGTTAGACTTCACCGTTTCCAAAAAGTCATCATCTGAGCTCATAGGCATCCATTTGCTCAAGATATTGCACTTTTTATTAACTTCCTATTTTATAGCCGACGACAAAGTCACGATTGGCCATCTTCGACACTGAATCTTGAGTAACCGGATGATGTTGAGACTGAACCGAGATATTCATCGCGAAGCCTACTGAGCAAAGAAGAAATGTCTGCTAGGAGTCATCACTGTAAAATCCATCATTTAACACCTTGAAAAATTAGGCGCCCTTGATTAAATTCATTTACAGGTACCAGACTTTAACCATTTTCCTAAACTGCCATCTGACACTTCAAACAACTGCTGATGGCGAACGGTGAACCCTGCTGACAGGAAACCAAGTTCACTACATGACTGGAGACATTTTGCATCCAATGGATATACACGGCATCTAGAAATTACATTAAGGGCCTCAAAAGTAAAAGCGCCCCTGGCCTTCAGTTGCACTGGCAGCGTTTTGACGAAAGTTGAACTTTCATCCAAGTACCCTACTTTGTCCTCCGATACTGAGAGCTGGGATGATCCGATTCGAGCCACGTTTGTTTTAATGGACAGCCAGAAGAATTGACAAGAGAAGTCTCTAGAGGTGACGAAGCAAGAAAACTGCTTCTAAGACCTCAAATAGAAGGGCGCCCATCCCAAGATGGAATAAACGACCAACACTTAGCCATTTCGTGAGTTGTCTTCACTTTTCAGCATTTCGCCAAAGACCTCGCACGTACGAGCGACTGCCAAATCCTGAAGGCTGATGGCTGGGCTCATTGGATAGATAAAGTAATTACGCTTGAATCCCATGAAGACTTCCAAAGCGAACGACCTCATCTGACAGGCCTAAAGGCTAGGTGCCTCTAGACTGTAGAAATACAATGAAAACCTTATGCCAGTCCGCCCGTGAAATTACGTGCTTGGTAGAAACTCTGCCACAATCACCTGGAATGTCGGATCGACAGGCAACTTGGTGCAACGCGAAGCTGGACTAGAGTGGTACTGATGTCAGGAAGACCTCGTCTGCAAATTGGACCATCTTAGGGTTCATTTTAACCAGCGCCCCTAAGCTATAGTTGCGCTGGAAATGCAATGAAGAAGCTCAAAGACGTGAAAACTCCATTATAAGCTCATCTTCAGATGTCGGCAGCCAGAGCTCTAGGACTCGGATGACTGCGTTTGATAGTTCGTTGGACGAGCAGACTAGTCGTGAAGAAATTGACTGCATCAGTCATCAGAAAAACCAAGATCCACCCCCCCTTTAAGAAGGGCGCCCTCAAGCTACAGGCGTGCTTTTACTGGAAAAAGACAAGTTTCTGCCATGTGAAACTTTGGAATCTTCAACTTCTGTCGCCAGTTGTCGGAGTTACGGGTCTCGGAAAGCTTTGTTGGATAGCTCATCGGATAGCCAGACCAATTCTGAAGATTTTAACTGTATTTATGAGCACTTTCAACAAGATCTTGACCTTCAAACAAAAGGGTGCCCCTGGACTATAGTTGCGCTTTCTTGTTTTTTTTCTGAGAAATCCTCATAATTTAATCACTAAAAACTCCATCTTGACCACTGAAATGACCATGTGCAATGTGAAATGCTATCGCGAAATGCTCCTCCATCATGAAATGCTCCGTTCTGAGTCTCTGATTCAGGTTTTGATCAATGAAACTGCCTTTAACTGACAAACTACTGACAAAACTCCATGCTTGATATTGCCCAAAAATTGTACTTGACATCATTTTAGCAAGATTTAGACTCTTTAAACAAAATGCCTTGATGAAGCAAAAATTTTGGTTTTGGGTACAACAAAATCCACATTCCCAACTTTTCACCTTGTCAATGCATCAAACATGCTCCATATAGTTTGCACATGCTCCTCAAAACAACTCCTAACCTTTACCAATCCATTTTCACCATACTGCATCTCTTAGCTATTACTTTTGAAGCAAAAACACATGAAAACATACCTAGGGCAGCATTCAAAATCACTCAAACCGCTTTCCCTGCTCAAACAAACTCCATCAACATCTAAATCTAACCTATTGCACCAATTCCACCAAGTCTTACACTAATCTACAGGTGGAATGGGTGTTTATTCCATTTTAAGTGCCTTCAAACCCTTAATTATGAGTTTGTAGACCCCTTGACAATAAAAAGCTTGTCAAAGTCTTCAAATTCAATGAAACTCAATCAAATCACATCCAAAATGGACCTAACACGTGCCTTCAAAAAATTCAAAAGCTTTTAAAACATTATTCTTCTATACAAAACCATACAGGGGTCTGCTATAGCAAAATTACCAGAAAATGCAAGGAAAACTCAGTTTTATTGATGTTTCAATCTTCAAACAAGTCTCCAACTTCTTGCCTCGAATTATGTGTGGCCATTTTAAGCCCAACACAACAAAAACTAACCAATACACTGACCTCAAACTAACTTTTGAACTTCTAACCGTTGGTATTCCAACTTTATGCATTTTTGCAACTTTACATGACAACATTTTGACAACATTACAAAATATGACAAAATAAACCCAAATGACTCCAATTCACTCACACATGGTCTATTATGACCTTATTGAATGAAAAATTACTCAAATCACCTAAACCAACCTATCAAAGACCTCATTTGACCAAACTTGCACAAGATGAACTTGCTGCCCCTGCACTAGAAGTATATGATGGTATCGACTCAATTATTAAGAAGATGAAAACCATCATCAATGCAAAAGAGGAAGATCCTGAAGAAAAGTTCTTCAAAGAGCTACATGAAATCATTGTAGATAGATGGAACAAAATGACCACTTCGTTGCATCTTCTCGCTTTTGCATTGAGTCTCAAATATTATAGTACTGAGATACTTTCTACTTCATCAAGAGTTGCTCCATATAGAGATGGTGAAGTGGCTCAAAGGTACCAGGCAGCACTTCAAATACTCTTAACTGATCGTGACCAACATGATCGAGTGAGCATTGAGTTCATGGGTTTTGCATGCTCCAGTGGTGTTGGTCTTGATGCTCTTCGAGACAAGTACAGGGTCGATGCTCATAGTTGGTGGTACTCCCATGGCCAAGAATACACGCACCTACAACCTCTTGCAATAAAATTTTTATCCCAAGTAAGTTTTATAGTCAAACTCTTTAATCTTTTAATTTTTTAAATTTAAGTTTTATATTTTGTAATTTATATTTATATTTATATTTTGTTTAGTTAAATTTTGTAACTCTTAACTATTTAATTTGGTCTTAATAGGTTGCTAGTTCATCTTCTTCTGAGAAAAATTGGAGCACATACTCCTTCATCCACTCAATAAAGCGCAATAGGCTACATTCGGAAAAGGCAAAGGACTTGTTGTATGTGCATTCAAACTTGCACCTCCTTACACACAAGCAAAGTTCCTACAAAGGAGGAGATACAAGGAGGTGGGATATTGAGCCAGAGCAGCTTGACTTGGATGCTTCCACAAGTCACTTAGCTGCACTTGATATTGATGAAAACTATGAGCCTAAAGCAGCTATTGAGCATGAGAGTGGTAGTACTAGTGTCAGTGCTAGTGCTAGTGCTTGTGCGAATTCCACTGATGCTATTTGTCGTACTACACAAAATGTAGCATCTAATAATGTTAATGAAGCTTTTTTTGATGACCCATATGATTCAGATTGATCAATGATCAATAATGGCAGATTGTAAACACTTGACATTTTTATATTTGAACTTTAACTTATAATTCTATATCATAACATTTGAGTATCACAAATATTTTAATATTTGACTATGAAAGTTGTGGTGTATTTTTGCTATGTTATTTGACTATTAATATGGTGGTGTATTCTAAACTTAATTACTACTGCAAATATGTATATATTTCTGATTTTTATATGTTTTTGTATTACCGAACCCAACCCCAAATAAAATTTTGCCCGAACCGATGAACCAAATCCTCGAACCTAAACCTAAACCCAAAACCCCCCTTGCCCTCAAGTGGACAAAACATCCCACCAAGACAATCCCTTCCAACTTAGGATTGGCGTACTTAATGAGAGAACCTATACCACCCTTCCCTAACATGTTTCCTTGCCAACCTTACGCATGATTGCTTAAAGAAAAGGATGATGTTAATAATAATATAAAATTTTATAAATAGATTCAATATTTACTTATCTACCAATTTAAGCATAACATATCTTTACTCATTGCATATTAATCATTATAAAATTATATCTATATATGTATATATATTTGTATGCCTATCATTATTAGATATTAAATGCATATAAATTGAATTGCATACAAATTGCTTATTACAGCAATGGCTGCTGCTTTTCTGAGTGCAGATTTATTTCTGAATGATTCAGTTTTTATCTCTGCCTTAGTAGATCAGAATTATATATTCTTTTTATTCCCTACCTTCTTCACTTTCCACATATTTCTTACGCCATTATATATCTTCACATTCTTATGAAGAGATACATCCTCCTATAAAGGTTATGTCTTTCCAA
The DNA here is from genome assembly GCA_007258455.2 of Sequoia sempervirens. Taxonomy (NCBI): domain Eukaryota; kingdom Viridiplantae; phylum Streptophyta; class Pinopsida; order Cupressales; family Cupressaceae; genus Sequoia; species Sequoia sempervirens. The sequence goes on from VDFB02284835.1 coordinate 15,534, forward strand.
ACAATCATGACTCTTCTTAATTAATTTCTGCCCCCTTTAGAACTGAATCGCTGCCCTTGAATACCTTGTCTTTTCTTTATGGATCGCAGCCTGTTAACAAAGTTAATTGCTCCATCATGATTGCTGCCCATAGAGTGAATGGGAATTGCTGCTTTTTACATTTAAAACCTGTCTTTATTTAAGACTTTGTCCTTTTCTATCTTTTGTCTTATCTGCACTTCCCTATTGCTGCCCTTAATTCCCTCTTCAACATATATATTATTTTATGTTTACTTATTTTATATTAATATATTATATGTTTCTGAATTTATTGTTAATATATTTTTTTTATTCAGAGGGGTAAACACTTTTAACTCGGAGCTATGAACCGATGAGGTCACAAATGGGGGACCTCATCCCCAATATAAACTCTCAACAATTACACCCCAATGGGCTTTGAACCTTGATGGCAAGAATAACAACACAACTTAACCATCATACCATGCCACTATTAGCTTATTGTTAATATATTTATTTTATATTACTTTTATATATTTTTTAATATTTATAGTATTATATTATAATGATTATAATTATAATAATATTTAAGTTGTTAATATTTGTATTTGTATTTTTATATTTATATTGTTATTTATTTTATTTATTTATTTGCATTTCAATGCTTGGTTTATTTTTACTTTAGTGTTGCAATTTTGGGGGCATGACAGTGACTTTTTCAAGAATTTTTAATTAAATATCATTTTTAAATATCCCTTTCAATATCACTTTTAAATATTAAGTCACTTGTACCCCATGCCTAGTGCTAACACTTTTTGGCCCTCTTTTAAAAACACTTTGTGACATAAGCCACCCTTTTATTTAAAATAAATTAAATAAGCATAAGCTACCTTTATAATTATAATATAAAGTCACTTTAAGACAACTTAAAGTAATTATTTAATTACTTTTATCCACACATCCCAAGGTATTAGCAAAGTTGGTGCTCTCCTAGGATGTTGGAAATCTCCAAGAAGTGTTGAATGCTCTTTGAAAGTTGCATCTACACTCGAAAAAAACATTGTATTCATCTTGACTCCTTGAACACTCTACCATTGTAAAAAAATTGTTTCAATAAAACCGGTGCTTTCTAAGAATGTTGGAATGGACCAAAAAAGGGACATTACAAGCATTGAGTCAAAAAGTAAACTGCCTATGACAAAAATATCCTACCATATTCCACAAGTGATATTATTGGCTGAATTTGTTCTCTCTAGGAAGTAGAGACCAAGTTCCCCACCCTGTGGAGGCCATAGGGGTCTCCTCCTAAACTTCCTACATGTAGGGTTATCTCCCAAAGGAAAAATTACATAACTCACCAAATAACACTAAAAAACATCAAGTCAAGAAGTCAACTGTTTGTGACAATGTAATAATCACCCTAGATTTATTTTTTTGAAAATTATTGCAAACTGGAAATGAGATATAGTTAACTTCCTTCACACTTTTGTTCACCCAATTCCCAATAAGGGCAAGGTGAGAGCATACTATGTTCAGGATTACAAATTTACTGAAATATAGCAGTTGAAAGTAAACATCCACTTATTCAGTGGGAATGCTTATACAATACTAGAAATGTAGAAATCAAGCTTCTTCCACTTTCCAGTGGTGAGCGAGTACAAACAAAATAAGAACAACTCTTCCACTTATTCAGTGGTGAGAGTAAACAAAACATAAGAAACTCATCCATTTATTCAATGGTGAGTGATTACAAATAAACCACTTTTTCAGTGGGGTAAGTATCAACAATAAACAAAATCCACTCACTGACGGTACTAACATAGTGTTACAATGTTAATGCTTATAAAGATAAATCTTCGATGGTATAACCTTCTGAAGGGTTACAGGATTAGTTCATAAACATCATTAACACTGAATAACTGTTATAATCTGCTGACAATGCTGATATGAGAAATAAATGTTGACAACACCCCAGAGGTACCCCAAATCATGAAATAACCTCCTAGCTTGAAAATAACAACAATATTCCTTAATGATTGATAGATATCTTACTGGTACAGGTCTGCAACACAGTAGAAATAATGTTGTAACAGGATCTAGACAACAACAAATGATCCAGTGAACTCACCAAATCACATTCAGCTCTCTAACAAAATCAAAAACTGCTGTATTTTCACCCAAACAGCTCTCAAACCACACCAAATCACCTTGCAAGAGAGATTCAAAATCTGGAAATGAATTTCAGACTGATACAGGTCTAAATTAGCAAGTACAGCAGGTACAAGCCCACTTGAAACCCTCATAACTCATAGCAGATCCAAAAGTCCATCAAAATGAAGCTATATTTACCTTCCTAAACCCTAGGCACCAACATACGGAATGATAAAGGGCTGGAAAGTGAGATGCTTTTGATGAGCTCACACTTATACTAAGAGAGGGGTGAATTAGTATAAGACAATCTTTCTTTTTCAAAACTTAACAACCATGGCAATATCAATCCCACAAGATCTAACAATTATACAACATAAGAAGAACACACGATTTACGTGGAAACCCTTACAGGAGAAAACCAAGGTAAAATATTGCTTATATAAAACTTTTCTTACAAACTTCATGGGCACCAACCCACTAGAGACACCAATCCCCACAACTGAGCACCAACCTAGCAAGAGACACCAATCTCTTCTAATGAGAGGCACCAACCTCCCTATCTCCTCAATTAGGAGGCACCAACCTCCAAATGAATATTATGTGTATTGCTGCTTCAATATGCTTTACAAATCTGCCTTCAAAAAAATTTGCTATACTTCTGATCTCAAATCTGCTATACTTCTACTATTAGATCTCCTACAATTCTGTTATAATCTTCCTCTTAGATCTGCTATAATTCTTCTTATATCTGTTATGATTTCTTCACAAAAACTGCTATAAAAAATAATCTTCAAATCTGCTCATAAGCTCCTTCAAATTTGCTTATAGATCTGATCTAGATCTTCTCCTCAATCTGCCTTGAATAGGAAAGATATTCAATAATTTCTTACCTTTTTTAATTTACATACCATCTCATTTTTATATCTCTTCAAATGCCTCATGAAAAGAGGCGCTTCTTCCAAAGAGGTTGCCCTCTTTCATAAATAATTAACTTTATTTTAATTGCCCAAGAAGGGAAATCCTCTCAAAGGAGTCGATCAAAATAATAATAATTTTGCTTCAATATTTTATTCTTCCAAGGGGTCGGCCAGTCTAGTCTATAATAAATCCATTTTGGTCTACCCATTTTTGGTGCTGCCTTTTATAAAGTAATTGTTGCTTCCTTAATAGATGAATTTGCCTCTTTTATCATTAATCGCTGCTTTCATTAACTATTAATTATGATCTTTGTCTTTTCATAATCTTGAATGCTACCTTCATATAATCTCAAACAGTGTATTCGTTGCTCCTAATAAGATATGGGCAATTTAAACCAAAAGCTTAATTGTCTTTAACATCAATGATAAACTATATTGTCCACACCTCTTTGACATAAATGACAATATTTCCAACACCTTCAGCCTAGGAAACCCCACGCCACCTCTCAAGCAGTTGTATGACCAACAATGAAGGAATGGTATGGCCAGCACTTATAAAAATCCACAAATATTCAGCAAACTCTACAAAAGATCATCAATCACACCAAAAAAAATTGCAACTAGAGGACATCGAATACCTTCATGATTAAAACCAAAACTAAAAGCTCTATTGAAGCACAATGGTGATCTCTGAAATGAAATCACTTTATTCTAACTAGGGACTATCTTTCAAATTCGAGACTAGAAATCTTGTGAGAGATTTTGTCCTCAAAAGATTGTGGAAGAACCCAAGTTCAATCCAACAGGATAACATTATTATTCATCAACATATCCAAATATGAGCCCCAATACCTCCTTTCATAGCTTTTTGGATGAAATTAAACAATTTAAAAATATAATAATTCACTTTATTTCTCTCACAAAAGACCTTTTTTTGAAATAATAATAATATTTCATGAGCAAAGCAAAGGCATCCAACTTTTAAAACACTTAATCACCTTTCTAACAAACTATTACACTAAGTTGTCTTCTTATTATTTCTCAACATTAGACAACATTAGTGAAATATTAATTAATTACTCAATAACTCACCCAAGTTGTGGAAATCAATAAACTACATCAAAATCAAAATTTGATCATACTGAAATGATACTGGGATGAATGATGAAGAATAGAGCCAACCGGGTGACTTACTAAAAATAGGCACGCTCTCCAAGAAGTTTGGAGAACACCCTAGTAATCAAAAAAGACTTTTGAAAGTGTCATTGCAATCCTTATTGCAAACTAGGCTCATTGGAACCAATAGAAACCAAAAGAAAACTAAACCTGAACTCTCTAAGATCTTTGGAGTCTCCTTTTCCTTACCAATTAGCCTATGGGAGCTCAAGAAATAGGCTAACTATCACCCCAAGTGACTAGGCCTGATAAGGGAACATTACAGACAAAAACATCATATGCCAAGATCAACCTATTAAGGTTACTACATACAAGGAAAGCAAGTCAAAACAAAACAACTAGGAATAGTTACACACTAAGAAGGAACAAAAATCAAAGATCGTTCATTGTGGTGGATGGTAAAATATGGTCAAGCATGCATGCCTTTGCTTTAACTTTAAAATGCCTTGATCTTTATAAAAAACTATATCGACCAACCACTTTGTAACTACTTCCAATCAACCTTCAACTTAAACATATATACCAATAACTAGTGGACACTCTTGATACCTACAAAAAATAGCCATGATATCATTAAAAATCCTAACAAATGAAATGAAGATCAACACTCTGAAATCATTCAAAAAATTTGAAGATTATTGAAGGCATTATTGTCCTTCCAAGGCACTATTGTCCTTCCTATCTAGTGATTGCATGGCTAAGGATTCCTTTTGACCAATTAAGAGGTTTTTTCTTATCAAATACAATGTCCGCTATATTACATGAGGTAATGGATTGGCTGCCTTCTTTCTCTCTAGGAGTTATTGCATCCCCAGCCCCTAAAAACAATAGAGATAAGATTCCTCCTTGAGTTCCTACATATATGATATCTCCCCCTCCCATGTATCATGATTGGAGGGATCTACCTCCTAGGAATCTTCTCCCCAAAGATGATTTCCTTGATTGAATAGTTGATCATCTCAAGGTTTCTGCTGAGATCAACTCTTCTTAGGGAAGTACTGGCAGCTATACCATGAACATTGGCAGCAAATGACAACTAGCAACTAATCAAAGCCTAGGTGACTATTGTAGGAATCCCTTAGTTATTAAAATGAGAGCCTGCCTCATGCCTTTCATGTTATCCAAGCTCCCTGAATTCACAAGCATTGTTGCTGACAATTTTGCAGATGATTTTATGTTGCCTTGTATGGACTGGGAGCATAATGATGAGCTCTTGCTTAATATGTTTACAAGAACCTTGCAAGGAAAAAGCCATCAATGGTTGAGAGATCTTCCCATTGATTCTATATATGGCTTTTGGCATTTTTGTTCGGTTCTTTGACATTACCACACCTTCAACATAGGAATCCAATAACTCACCATGATGAAGCAAGGTAAGAATGAGTCTAACTTTGATTTTGTATGCCATTGGCATCTAATTGTCCATGCCTTTAGGATTTAATCATCCATGACAGATTAATGAGAAGGAACAGTTAGGATCGGTCAGGGTTCCGTTGGATGAGCCACAGCTTGATATACAAAGTGACCCAAATTGAAACAACTCTTAATATTGATACCCTAGAGGAAGCATAGTTGGAAGTAATTTATTTTTTATATTGTTAGGTCTATTAAAAACTTTGAATTTGAACATTGAAGTCAGAAATTTCAATTTTACGTTTTATTGCTGCTATACTACTATTACTGATCGCTGATCAGCCACGTCAATTACATTCATTTTGAATCTTTGATTTAATTTTATTATCAAATTTGATACATTAAATGAATGTCTAAACTTAAATTTTGATGTCATGTATAGCTAAACTTGTAATATATATATTCCCAGCCATCTCCAAAAAAATGCCCCTCTGGACTGCCATTCCCATCCCTGAAATGCCATAGAGCGTAGCTGTATACTGTTAGATATTTGTTATATAAACTTGAGACAATCTATAACCTATATAAAATTACCTGATAAAACAAATTCATCTGGTTTGACTTCAGTCATGAAAAACAGTGTATTAGTAGGAATTCCAGGTCCAAAGTCGGCCTCTTCAACTAATTTCCAGTAACTCCATGGTTGTGTTATCCACTTGGCAGTACATATCTGCATGAGAATCTGCAATGCCATTCATAAGTGTCAATCTGTGGTCAGACCAAAAGACTGAACTGCAGATCTTCAGTTACAAAAAAAAAATATACTCTCTTAACCATATTTCAATCTATTAATCCACATTTGAATAGATAAAGATATTCTTAATGTTGAAAGGATAATTCTGCATCTTGAAACAGAACAAATTCTGCAAATTCAGCCAAACTCTTAAACCTCTAGATACAAATGTTTGAATTGGAATGAAAAAAATTATTCAGTAACGCTCCAACTTCACCATGAGAATGTTCAATGGCTTTTATATATTCAAGAAGATGCCTCTTGCCAACTTTTTTTGAATCCATATAGTCTCAGGTCAGGCAAAATCACTTTTGTGCTCCTTAAGTCTACCAGGTTTTGGTCTAGCAGTAAGATGGATATATGAATACTTGAGCCAACAATGATCCAGGTTCAAAACTCAGTCAGAGTGCCCCTCATATTAAAGTGGTTCCTGTGTTAGTGCAGCTTGGTGGATGTGACACAGAAATTGGCTTTTAAGGAAGCTAATGACTGCCAATCATTAAGGCATCATAAATAGCATGCATATTGTGAATGGAACTGGCACATTAATTGCCACCAGACACATGAATGGTAGATGAATAAATAACTTTTATATCCTTGGTTTTGCAAGAATAAATGTATTTTACGCACTCATTTGCAAGTATGAAGATGATTAGAGGATGAATATATGTGGAAAAGGCCTTAGATGGAAAGGAGAATAAATGATTTGTTATCTGCAGTTGTGTCAGGTAAGTAGCAGGCATGTTGGTTAAGCTGCAAACCTGTTTAGAGAAGAGTACAGCTGACATGCAACATAGAGCTTTAGGAAGAACATTATTTCTTGTCAACAATTATTTGATTGAAAAACTTTAGTGTATATTGCCCTGCCTCTCCCAAATTAAAGAAGAATACACCATGAAATATTTGCCCATGGGAGCACAAGACTGGGTACTTTCTTTCTTTGCATATGTAGGGTGAGATTTTCCTTGTAACTCTAATCTTCAGGTGATGTAAATCAAAAAAGGACACATAAAATTAGCCAAGGCACCTTTTTATTACTGTGTACATTTGGACATACCTATACATGTTCAATAAATAATCATAATGTAATAAAGTCAATATAATAATAGGTGCTTACATGGAGCATATTTAATTATTTTTTACAGTGACTATTCGTGTAAGCAGGTTTAAAAGCCACAATAAAATTGCTTGGAGAATATCCACCTAACACAATATTTGAATGTTTTCTTGCATGATTAGGTGTAGTATTTTCCAAGGTAGTTGTGGGTCCAAATGAAATAATTTCCATAGGAGTACTACTGTATGCAAATTAAGTCATCTCTCCCAAATTGTATTTTCAATTTTCAAGAAACACAAGCCAGCAGGAGTTTATCAAATCAAAAGCAATGTGAAGGGTGGTGCTCTTCCTCCCTGAAATACATCTAGATTGGATTACCAAGAGGAGGATCCCCATACTAGCACAAAGGAAAGACACAACTATCATAGCCTAGTTTGTTTGCTTTCCTAGATTATTGTTTCCCTTTTCCATGAATATTTTGATTTGTGTATTTGTCTTTCTTGTATGTTCACCATTCAATAATTGAGTGTACACCGCACTTCATTGCTTTAATCAGAATTTGTGGTTACTAATGGCACTTTCAAGAAGGTTCCAGGAATGACATACTTATGGTGGGATTTTGCTCATCATTTTGGTGCCATTGTTGGGGACAAACATATCAATTGTAAATGGTTGCAGTTCTTTGTAGGGAAGGGCAATTTGAGGAACACAGCAGCAGCAATGAGCAAGGCCGAAGCTATGAATGGACATGGAGGAAACTAGCCTAGTAAATTCAATTCAATTCCCAATTTCCTTCTTTCAAACTCCTGATTTCATCACTTCCATAACATTAGGAAGAGATGGATCGACAGCCACCTAAAGCACAGGGAGAGGTTTCCACACACCTTTCAAAGCTGCATTTTATGTCTGCTCTTGGTGCAGGAGCATCTGGGTGCACGGGCAATCTTGTACACCAAAAAAAAAATTTAAATTTTGTCATTTTGATTTTTTTGTTTTGGTTTGTTGGTGGCATCTTGCAGGCAAGAATTTCAATTATTTAAAAACTCCTCAAATGTAAAAATCTTCCAGGTGAATTTGAATTTAATTCCGATTCAAATTGGAAGTGCTGGGAGGTGTGAATTAATGAAAATCCTGGCAGTTACAAAATCCCATGCCCAAGCATGAGGGAGTTATTCTCGGGTGATGGAACTCCATGATTTTTATTTTTTTTAAATATGCATTGAATTAATAATGAGAGTTTCAGGTGTTAGGAAAACGTGTGGTGGAGTGGAATTGTGGAAAGGTAAAAATTGGGAAAAAGGATTGATTTTGCCAGTAGAGTGGTCAGAGAGGAATTTCCAACGCCCAAGAGGGGAAATGAGTGGTAAATACAGCTTCGAGGTACAGAGGAAGAAAACGCCCAGCTTGGAGTAGAGTCTAAGAAGGTGCAAATTTGAAAAATAAAAATAAAAAAGGTGAAGGGAAAACATGCCTGTGAGATCAAGAGGACGACGCCCAAGATTGAAATTGGGGAAGTTGATGATGCTTTTGGCTGCTGTTGTAGTTGATTGGAGGTGTCTTGTTATAGTTTCAAATGTTGGAGGTAACAAACATGCCTGTAGATGTTTTCTTGTTCATTGTTTAACTCATTAAATTGCTGTTGCAAGCTCTTGGAAAGTTTAATCAATAAAATCAGCATGTTATTTCTGAATGTCTTGTTATTTCCTATGCTGTAGAACTTGGGAATGTGCTCTCTATGGTTTCAATTCGTAATTTCTTAGTTGAATGATTTGGGTGTTGTTGCAACTGTTTGATGTTGCCTGAAGCTAATTGTTGAATGTGGGGATTTATGAGTTTTCTGAGTTTTCAACTATAAAATTGGAAGGGTATTGTTGGGGTAAAAATCATGATCTACTTACTTTCCTGAAGATGAATATGGGGGATTTTATTATCCAAGTTTTCAGTTGAAAAGGCATTCTTTTGATGGTTCAAAATAATTTTCAAAAGGTGGTCTGCCATGAGGTTGAGTGCAGTTTCAGAGTTTGAATTTTAATTTATGGGGCTGCTATATCTATCTCTTAATTTTGGTGTCTTGAGGTAGTAATCTTGCATCAGCTCTTCTCTGCATCAATTTTCTAGTAGACATTCCTTGTATGGTTGTTTTTATCGACGAAGCATATAGGACATTCTACATGTTTTTTTCCCCCTTTGAAAGGAAAAAGATTTGTTGCCTTACAGGGAGATATGAGTGCAGAAAAAGAAGAAAGAAAAGCCTCAATTCCAGAACATACAACCTTAAAATCACTTTTGCAAGCCAAAAGATAGTAATCTCAAGAATTAGACTTGGATCTCAATTGCTTCAAACTTTGAATGCATTTACCTCACAAAACAATTTAAATGATGACTGAATCATTATAAAAAACAATATCATATCATATATAAATTAAATAGGCATATTCTTTGATCTATACTAAACTGAAAACTCTTGATACAAAATGAACCATGATGTTGTTGTCAAAAGGCTCCTTTGGATATCAATATGAACACATCAGATTCCAACCAAATGAAGTAGAATAAAGTTATAAACAGTCCAATTGCTTTGTAATGCATTTCTTGGATGGGCCTTATCAGCATTGATCCATAAATCAAACTGAGATATCGTTGGAGAAACAACTGTTGTCGCTTTCAGTCAAAAGTTGTCAAAGACCTGAAATTAATTTCCATGACAATTTTGATGCAAAAAATTAGTCTTCAATGATGAAGATGGTGTTAGAGTAATAGGTTAATTACTTAATTAATTTAATCATGTCGATTAATTAATTAAGTCATCTTTACTTTATTTTTCAATTAAGCTAAACTTAGGCCCTTTAATAATTAATTAATTATTAATTATTAATCCTAGGGTTCTCACTTATAGGGTTTTGATCTCCTTTCATAAGGATTGATCTCTATGTAATTAATAATTCTGGTTAATGCATTTTTGTTTCATGTTTGTAGAGCACCATTCTTGTGTCTCTTGATCTCTTTTGTGTGACAGGTTATTTGTTTGCAAGTGTTCATTGGGATCTGTGAGGTTGGATTATCAATTTCTACATGGTATTCTTCTTTGATGAAGAATAATACTTGGGATCTTTGTCATCTTCCTAAGGGAAGAAAGTTGGTTCGGTGCAAGTGGGTGTACCGTACCAAGTTTGTTGCAGATGGTTCAATTGATAAGTACAAAGCACGTCTTGTTGCGAAGGGGTTTTCTCAGGTTGAGGGTATTGATTACTTCGAGACCTTTGCTCCTGTTGCCAAGATGAATTCTATTCGCTTTGTACTTTCTCTAGCAGCTTCACAAGGATGGACAGTTTTTCAGATGGATGTGAAGATTGCCTTCTTGCATGGAGACCTACATGAGGAGATCTATATGGAGCAGCCTCAGGGATTTGTGCAGGACACTTCTTTGGTTTGCAAACTTCGATATTCATTGTATGGTCTCAAACAAGCCCCTCGGGCTTGGTATGAGAAGATGGACTCTTTTTTGCTTTCCTCTCACTTCACACGCTGTCATTTTGATCCCACAATGTACATTCAGCGTCAGGAGGGTGATCTTTTGATCCTTGTGCTAGATGTTGATGATCTCATTAGTACAGGTAGCTCATCCTCTATGATTCAGAGTGTTCAGAGAGCTTTGATGGAGCAGTTTGAGATAACAGATCTCGGTCTTCTGCACTATTTTCTTGGTCTACAGGTTATTCAGTCTTTGGATGGGATTTTCATATATCAGCAGAAGTATGCTCTTGATATGCTCCAAAGATTTGGCATGCTTGATTGCAAGCCTACCCCCACACCATTTCAGTCAGGTGTTGTCATGTCTTCCACTTGCTCTACTCCTTCAGTAGATTCTACATTATACAGGCAGTTGGTTGGCAGTTTGTTGTACTTGACACATTCGCGTCTGGATCTTTCCTTTGCGGTTGGCCTTGTCTCTAGGTTCTCACATGATCCACATGAGAGCCATTGGCAAGCTACCAAACGTATCTTGAGGTACATTCAGGGCACTACACATTATGGCATTCACTACACATCAGGAGCCCCTCACATTGTTGGCTTCACTAACTCAAATTGAGTTGGTGATGTCAATGATTGAAAGTCTACTTCTAGCTTTGTTTTTGGCCTTAGTTTTGGTCCTATCACTGGTCTTGCAAGAAGCAATCTGCTATTGCATTATCATCTACAGAGGTTGAGTACCGAGCAGCGGTGTTAGCTAGTCAGGAGATTTTATGGCTTTGGCAGTTGATGACAAAGTTTGGGTTTCCTCCTGATAGTCCCAATGTTCTTTGGTGTGACAATCAGAGTGCTATACACATTTCCCGCAATCCAATGGAGCATCAGTGAACAAAGCATATTGAGATCCACATGCACTTCATCAAGCAGTTGATTCAAGATGGTTCTCTCATCTTGGAGTACATTCCTACAGAGGCGCAGGTTGCAGACATCTTGACGAAACCTTTGGCATCGCCGCACTATCTTCATTTGCGATCTATGCTTGGGGTGAAGGAAGTTGTCCTTGGGGCGTCTTTGTGAGGCCTTCCTTTCTTCATGTTTTTTCTAGACATGCTTTCATCTCTTTTTGGAGACGAGTTTTCCCACTAAGTTTTCTCCTTTTCTCCTCTTTACAGAGATTTGGTTGTATTTGGGTACCTCATCAGACCTAGTTGTTGGGACCCATCTTTGCTTTCATGCATTTTGTCCTTAGTTTTTAGCTTCTCCCTAAGTTCATCTTAAGGGGGGGTGTTAGAATAATAGGTTAATTACTTAATTAATCTTATCATATCGATTAATTAATTAAGTCACCTTTACTTTATTTTTCACTTAAGCTAAACTTAAGCCCTTTAATAATTAATTAATTATTAATTATTAATCCTAGGGTTCTCACTTTTAGGGTTTTGATCTCTTTTCATAAGGATTGATCTCTTTGTAATTAATAATTCTGGTTAATGCATTTTTGCTTCATGTTTGTAGAGCACCATTCTTGTGTCTCTTGATGTCTTTTGTGTGACAGGTTATTTGTTTGCAGGTGTTCATTGGGATCTGTGAGGTTGGATTATCAACTTCTATAGATGGCCTTGGGGTGACCCAAAGCATCTCAGGGAAGTCAAAAAATAGAGGAGCAGATGAAGACACAGAGTATTTTGTGGTTGGCAATAAAACTGTCAGTTGCAGCAGAGGGTGGTTTCAAATTGCCCTGACTATTTATGCAACAAGTAGTTCACAGAAGAGGTGATTTCATAACCACCCCGTGAATACATAACTACCGGTCTGTGAGAAGTGGCAGTTTCATCATTTTGTCCTCTGAGGGCCAGGGAGACAGCTGCAAACATTTTCTCTTCCACTTCCACGCAACAGTTCAGTGGAAATCCACCCGTTCAAAACATGTAACTTATAAAACAAGGAAAAAAACAATGTTCTTGGACTGACACCTTTGAGATTTGATGCATTTTTGTTAAAAACTTGGAGCTGTTAGTTGGAGAACAGGTTTTCCATGAAGTTACAAACATTTTGTGGATGTAGAGCTCAGACTTAGTATTGCATGGGCTTAATTGTAGTCTTTTATGACATTTATCCAATCGTACTTGACTGGAGTTAAAGATTAAGGACTTGCAAGCACACTCTTGCTGAAGTTTTCACCCATTTCAGGGTTTTTCCAAGGTAATCACTGTGTTTGAGTCATTGTCATGCTTGTTCTATGCCGTGTTTCAGTTTTTCTTATGTGTTTTTGTTCTAATTAATGTTCTAACAAGCCAAATTGAATCTTTCAGGCACTTTCCCATATATTACAGTCATTTAGATTACTAGTGTGCTTGTTATTTCAGTTCCATTGTTGAAGACCTGTTTTGTGGAATATCTACATCAGTTTACAGATCAAGCACATTCTCTCCTATTCTTCACTAATAACATCTTCTACACAAAGCATACCACAACTTACCAAATAGTAATATGATACCCTAGAATTTCAACTACACAATGCATTTAAAAGGTTAGGTGGATTCCACTCTTTCATTTTAATTTAAACACTCAATGAACGCGACTCTTCCAAAATTTTGTTCATAATAACTTCTGGCACAAAACATACATCATTTTTGCACCATAGGTGTTCCCTTAGTGGAAATCACTTGAACAAATATATCTATCAATAGTTGAAATTAAAAGGACCACCATCAAAACTATCTTGACTGTAAAAAATTTTAAAATGCAATGATATACATCCGTTGCCTCATATTGAGGAACTTTATTGCTTTCGTAGATAATATGTGGGCGTGTTGTCAACAATCTTGTAGAATAGTGTTGATCCATTAATGTTGCCTAATATTGGGGTACTAGTGGAGGACGCGCCCAGATGTAACCTGCTAAAGTGGTTGGACAAACAACAACCCTCGTCAGTGGTGTTTGTGTCATTCAGAAGTGTCACTTTTGTCGGTAGAGCAAATAACAGGGCTGGCTTTGGCAAATAAGATTCTTCCCATTTCAGTCAAATGGATGACATTAAGAAAGACTCAGTGTGAACTACAAATTTGAAAGAAGCTATGAGTGTGAGTATAACAAATTTTTACCGAGAAGTTGAAGATGAAATGTCTGGCAAGAAGACGAACCTCTCATAAGAAATCCTCTGTAAATTGTAGCATGCAGTTATCATTGGAAAACATCATAAGTTTTAGAAGAATTGATGACATTAAGAAAGACTCAGTGTGAACTACAAATTTGAAAGAACATATGAGTGTGAGTATAACAACTTTTTACCGAGAAGTTGAAGATGAAATGTCTGGCAAGAAGACGAACCTCATAAGAAATCCTCTGCAAATTGTAGCATGCAGTTATCATAGGAAAACATCATAAGTTTTAGAAGAATTGAAGATGCATGGTTGAGCATGGCAACAGGTTGAAGAGCACATTGGTAGTAAGGCCCTAAATTTGAATCGATGCACAAGTCTTCTTCTCTAATTTGAACAGGATGCTTCAAAAAGAGATAAGGTCTATGCAGTCCAAATATGCCAAGATTCAACAATGACTATGCAGTGTGGTAATTAAGCAATGAAAATGGAGCCGAATGATATCTTGAACATGAGCATCACTTATTCTCTATATACATCTAAGACAACGTCATTCAGTGATGGAAGCATGGCTCTACTTTGAATTACCACTGGCTCTCATTTTACATTGGCACAACCTCTTGAGGGTCCCCAATAGTAATAAAAAATGTAGGAGATTAAAAAATCATACCTTGCTTGATATGAATACATCTGTTGCTCCCCATTAATTGATACATTTCTGGTGCCTGAATACTTAATCAGGAGTTAGTGTTCAAAAATATAATACTAATAAAAAAATATGTATATGCCAAATTGGTTGGCTTGATGAGAATTTTAGCTTTCTTTTTTTTAAAGGTGGAAAAAATATAGTTCAAATGCCTAAGGCAATTCAAATGGAATTTTATAGAACAATAGATTTAAATTCTAGAAGGTTTGAATAGTTTACAAAGCCAAGCTGGGTGATTTATCCCCTACAAGGACAAGTTAGTTAGAACCGGTTCAAATAAAATCAGCCCCAAACAATTATCAGTTGTAACTCAACTCTTGATTTTCCACAGCTGCACTAGACATTTACAAATGCATAAAAGTGTAGGGGGGAGGATAATAAATTACCCCATAAATGGTAGTGAGTGAAACAAGGAATGCCAATCTGGTCAACTCTTGATTTTCCACAGCTGCACTAGACATTTACAAATGCATAAAAGTGTAGGGGGGAGGATAATAAATTACCCCATAAATGGTAGTGAGTGAAACAAGGAATGCCAATCTGGTCAACTGCCAATGATCCTTTCTTCCTTCCACACTGAAAACTGCCACCATTCAAGGGGTGCATGATAAAGTTACATGTAGATGCTTACAACTCTTTCCATGTGCTGGTTTCCAGGATTTTCTCCACATAGGAATTTCCTCACTATTGAAAAGAAATTTGGCTTCATAAACCCTGTTGTCACAGCACAGAGATTAAAAACATTGCAGGTGATTGTGAGGGCTTTGATGAGTAGGAGCTAGAGTGGCCCAAAAGTTAACTGGTACTTGTTATTTTAGTAGAGTTGTGGTGATATAATAATAATAGCAGGGGTATAATTGGGATTATTTTGGGATTGAGGAGTTGGATTATTGGAATAAGCTTCATGAATGACTTCCACAACAACATTGGGGGAGAGGATTTGTGGACAACTGTGTATGGAAATATTAATCAATGGGGAGAAAAACATGATTCATTGGGACCTTTGCTTGCACATTCAACCTCATTGACTCAGTTTGATTACTAATCAAAAGAATGGGGAAACATTATTCTTCTTAATTCTGGAAACTTTGACTCAAATCAGCTGAAAATTAGCTCAATTTGATAAAATAACCAAACCTTTCATAAAACTAAAAACTTTGTGTTGTGTAATATGCTGACTTTTTAACCTTGGCTTTGCTGATCCATAGCTGAATCTTTTGACTTGTTAAATTGTTATAGAATTTCTTGGTTGCTTAAAATAATTACCTGAAGCTTATTAAACAAGCCTAATGAAATATGAATTTAATCCATTTCGTTGAGCAGAAAAGTGGGTCTTCCTTGCTTCTTATTAAAGGATTATCAATTTTTCTCTATCCATTTTGAATCAAAGTTCATGGACAGATGCCATGGAAAATGATTTGCTTTTGAATATGTAAGGAATTCACAATATTTTAGTTTGTAATGTGAGCATGTTCTTAGTGCACCTATGGGCATGTCCATTGAACATTAGGGTGCAATTGCTACTAGCCTACCAGTAAATAGATTCTCCCTAACGTCAATAACGATGTTTTGTAACATGATATTGTCCCTAAATTTTACCAATTACCTCTTCTATCAAAGATTAAGCCCCACACCTGTTAAAGGGGTAATCAAGAAAAAGAGAGGTAAGGCTTTGGTTTCTTGGAACAAACCCACCAATAGGATTTGTGGCGCTGAATTTTGATGGTGCTTACAAGGGCAATCCGGGCCTAGCTAGAGCTGGTTTCATTTAAGGGATGCAGCTGGGCAATTTATCAATGGTTGGTCTTACTTTCTGGGAACCAACAATAATAATGAGGCAGAATCGGAAGCTTTGTTGGAAGGTGTGAAGCTGGCTCTTTCATTGGGATGCACCCATCTAATTGTAGGAAACTCCCAGTTCATCATTTTGGATCTTATGAAGGGTTCTACTGCTATTTGGAAATTGAATAATGAAATATCTGAGGCTTGCTTTCTTTGCAGAAAATTGGGGGAGGTTTTTTTATGTCCAGCATCTCAGGGAAGCAAATAGGCCTGTAGATTTTCCAGCAAATTTAAAGATAGACCCAGATGTCTTTCTCAGTTTTAGTAAGTGAAAGACCATCACCGAGGGAAGGTTTTGGAGGATTCCCTTCCTAAATGATTGCAAGCCTATTAACGGAAGCTATTCTCTTTAACTATTATGCCCAATGGCTCAGGTTCCATAGAGAATTTCTTAATGCTCACACATGTGGAGATTTGGTACTCCTTTGTTCTCATCCCCATGAAGGATATTTTGAGGGGATGCATGGCAGAGGTTTAATCACAGATCAAATGGTATAAATAGTATCTATTTGCATCTACTCTCCTGTCTGACACAGCATGTGCAAAGTGTTTTTAATTGATGCCAGAAGGCTAGTTTGGGGCCAAAGTTCAGCTGTCCTTGAAGATTGCTCTCTGATGTCTCTGGTCCAGGTTTGAGTGAAGGTGCAAGGATCAGGAGAAATGAAGCTCACTGCGTGAGAAGGGAACGAAAGATACCCCTTTTATGGACTCTAATAGATGTTTGAAGAATATCTTTTTCATCTCTGATTTGGTTTCTGTCAAATTTGTCAAGCAAATTCTGGGGTAGGATGGTCATGGTCTAGTTAACACAGGCACCTCTATGTCTTCCGCTTACATTGCAGCAGGCATTAGGGACAGGCTGAAGGGGAGAGTGGTGGACTCTATTGTCCAGGAATGAATTTTCCAGAAGCTACTTCCTCATCTGAAGCTGTTCCCTGTGGGAAATCAGATGAGGATGAACTTGTGATAGAAGGAAGGGCTGCCAGGTAGTGTGGGAGGGGATATATTTTCCTTGAGAAAAAAAATTCAGACTATGTATGACCAGAAGGAAGAATTGGCAACTTACTGTAAGGATCTCCTGCTCTGTTTGGATAGCCTTCAGGTCATTTATAAGGAGAATAATTTGGGTGTTTCTAGCATCTTTACTTTGTCATCCTTGTCCTGGGAAGGTCTGGTGCACTCCAAGTGTCTGTACTAGGAGCCTAGGGTGAAACTCAGAGCGCAGAGGACTTTTTTTCCATTAGAAAAGAATTCAAACTATGTACGACCAGAAGGAAGAATTGGCAGCCTACTGTAAGGATCTCCCGCTCTGTTTGGATAGCCTTCAGGTCATTTATAAGGAGAATAGTCTAGGTGTTCCTAGCATCTTCACTTTGTCATTCTTGTCCTGGGAGGGTCTAGTGCACTCCAACAAGTGTCTGTATGGGGTGAAATCCAGAACGCAGAGGATATTTTTTCCATGAGAAAAGAAATTCAGACTATGTATGACCAGAAGGTAGAATTAGCAGCTTACTGCAAAGATCTCCCGCTCTGTTTGAACTTTGGATAGCCTTCAGGTTATTCATAAGGAGAATAATCTGGGTGCTTCTAGCATCTTCACTTTATCATCCTTATCCTGGGAGGGTCTGATGCGCTCCAAGAAGCGTCTGTAGTTGGAGCCTGGGAAGAGCAAGAAGAGAAAAGTGACCTTGGAGGGGAAGTCAGCCGTATTTCAACTGCCAACCGCTTGGACGGGGATTTGCCTACATCTTGCAGTCACAGCCAGGAAAGGAACTAATCCGCCGAGCTGGCCGATGGATGGTGGTAATAGGTTTTCTGTTGTTTTTTCTGTTTTTTAGTTCAAGTTGTCTCGGATCGTCTTCTCAAACTGAGCTAAAATTTAGTTTCATTTCTATAGTATTGTATAAGGGTGTAAGGGTGGCTTGGTCCCATAGGCTGAACCCTGGTAGAACCATAAAATTAATAATAAAAATTTTAAAAATAAAAAAATAAAAATAAAAACTGATCTAACAGTGTCTTATAGCACAATATGTATGGCACTTTACCAAATACTGAGTACACTTAATGAATTTAGCTACAGAACTCTAGGTGTTGAATCTTTGGTTCGTTCAGAAATTTAGCTCAACCCCAGTGTTTGATTTTATA
>VDFB02284836.1:0-33090 GCA_007258455.2 Sequoia sempervirens
TTGACCTCACAATTTAGAATGAAAAAGACATTCAAATTCTTTGCAATTGAGTCTTAAAGGTGTTACTTGGGTAGTTGAAATGGTGGCATTATGTTTCAAATCCATGATTTCCTTACTCGAATGAATATTGGATTTCAAAAGTGTAATGTCTGAAATATCCCAACTAGGATATATGCAATTTTCTGATTTTTTAAAACACAAACTTCTGCCCTAATTTCTGTACTCTGAAATTTGTGCTAAAAACCCCAACTGCTGATGTAATTTTCTGATTTCAAACATGCATTAACAACAACATATATTCTTCCTAATTGCATCAAATATCATAGCAGATTAATCTAACCATAAACATGAATGTAACTAGCGAAACTAAACACCAAAATGTCCATCCAAACATGCCACAATTCTGATTAACAATTGTTCAGTTTTGCTGCTACAAATTCAGACCTAATATGAATGCAAATCCACCACAAAAATGGGCTCCAAACATGCTCAACAATATACAGTAGCTTGCTGATATGAAGAAATCCCACTTACAATCCAAAACATGAAATGAAATGATGATCTACCCTAACCCCAGCTGGGTGAACTGCTCCAGCTCACACAAATTCAAAGATGAATGCAAATATATGATAGAAATGTCCTCAAAACCCTACACAAGGTTGCGTTGGCCTGCTTGTCTGAATATAAGGTTTGCAACCCTCAGAAACTTGCCAAAATTTCCCAAACTTGCCAATTTCGCCCCTCCAAAACAAGGCGCTCCTCTTGCAACTCGGGCGCTCCACCCTAGGATGAAAACCTAGATCACAACAACACCAAAACTGCCTTCCTCAAGTTGCCTAGGCTGACATGAAAATTTGAGCATGAAGATCTAACATAAAACTCCATTGAAGTGCAAGTGAACCTCTGTCATGAAGTCCTCCATTGAAGAGTTAAGTTTTTGTCCAACTCCTCTACTATTCACAAGGGTTTTCGTCCTTGGAATGGCTGCAATAATTGTTGGTCAGAAAAGAAGAATAATCCACGATGATGAAATGCCTTCACAAGGATTTTGTATTTATACCAAGCTTGCCTTTTCCCTCCAAATTGGCAGACCCAATTTGGGCCTCAAAATTCAAATTTAATAATTTTTTTTTAATTTTTAATTTTTTAACCCCCAAAAAGGGTCACTCAGCCTAATAGAAAAATTATAAAAATATTTTGCCTTCACCAAAAATTATAATAAATATCATTTAACCTCCTCCTTGAGCGCTAAAATAAAAAATAATAAAATATTATTTTTTCTCTCTTATTTTTATTTCTCGTTTCCAAAAAGGGAGCAATGACAATCATACCACCACTTGGATCCCATATCATCTTACCACCACATTTATCAAAATTGAGGAGATAGATGTACCTCAAGGAACTATCAACATCAACCAACTCTCCAACTTCAAAGGATTCTCCATGAATGTGCAAGATGCCCCTCGTAGATGCATAGAAGAACATATCAGCCCCTCTTATGTTGCTGATATCAATCATAACAGCAACCTCCCAACTGAAAATCAGACCCAAGCAAGTGCAAATATCACCGCCAATGTCATATGATGATAGAGATCATCCATACGCCATTCCCCAATGATGAAGAGATGATCCAAACCTCTCCAAAACCCCCAAACAGCTGCTGTCCCCCAATTAGCCTGCAGGATTTCCATGTGCAGTAATTGGAGAACAACAATCTCTTAGCAAAGTATGGAGTGGATCCTCACGAACTAGGACAGGAAGGCCAAGATCTTCATGCTTTTTCCCAATCCCTATGACATAATCCAGCTGGAACACAAGCATTAGTAACTCAAAGCCAAACATTATGGCAATACCTCCATACCTTGTGACAAAGTGCAACTTCACCTCCCAAGTATGCCCAATAAAGGCAAGTGTCTCCATGGCATGCATCACAAATTTCTGAAATAGAGCAGCAACATACTCTACCAAAGAGTCATCAACTTGATGAGACTCATCACAAGCAAACTCTTCAAGTGCTCCATGGATGATCAAAGTCCAAACCAAATCTGCCTTACCCATATCTCCATCTACATATGAGGGCATAATACTAGTGGCTGATCCACAAAGTGTATGCTCCATAATGCCATGCAAGCCTATGATGTGAGCCTTCAAATGGCTCTCCAAAAGAGGTGACACCAAATCCTCATAAAGCATGCTATGTGTACAAACAAAGAATTTTGAATCATACCTCAAACCTGATTGCTCCACTTGTTTGGCCATCATACAAGGCTCATTCCTCATATGCCACATACTTAGAATCTTCTTTGTCTCTCTCATGACATGCAGTACTAACTTGGTCCTCTTGTTTTACTTGGGCACACAAATGGGACCTCATGTTTGTCTCCCAAATGAGTGCCAACAATAGAAGAAGTCTTCTTACTATCATCCTCATGAATAGGAGTAGCCAACTCAAGATTATACTTAACCCAAAGATCATTGTACCAAATCAGAAAATTAGAACAATTATCATACCTTTCCATAATATCTTCATTTGAATTTGCATCCATGATGTGTGCCATAAGTCCCGAAATTAGGGCAACCTCATGCTTCGCCAAAGAGACGTCAATATGATGGGATTGTATCTCATCACAAGTGAACTCCTTGAGTTTTTTATGAGTGACCAAAGGCTCAACCAAATCTGAACCACCAATGTATCTACCTATACACGTATACATCATATCGTTGACTGGTCCAAAAGGTGTATGCTCAATGTAATGTTGCCTTTTTAGCTTGATCTTGTTTTTGGATGGTTTGGCCTATTCCTGACCCTCGTAGGCAAACACAGATGGTTAGAGGGTCCTTCTTGGCAGTAATTAGTGGTTTTCTCCTT
Organism: Sequoia sempervirens; assembly: GCA_007258455.2. Taxonomy (NCBI): domain Eukaryota; kingdom Viridiplantae; phylum Streptophyta; class Pinopsida; order Cupressales; family Cupressaceae; genus Sequoia; species Sequoia sempervirens. The sequence continues at coordinate 2,870 of VDFB02284836.1, forward strand.
CAGAGCTCAATGTGGGTTTAGATTGGCTTTCGTTTGACTTAGTTCTTCATACTTACTATTTATAGTAAGTCATCATTTCAGGAGAGTCAGGGTTACTAAATTTAGTAAGGCACTTGGACATGTCTCAGATGCAGTGTTGACCTCTTATTTAGTTGGATGGGCGAAATATTAAATTAAATGTACTTTAATGATAATTAAATAATATAAAGTTAAATTATAAAGTCAAAAAGTGTACTTTATGTCCGATGAGGCTATGAGCCTCAATTAAAATCACTTAAAGTACTTTAATTTTATATTATTAGTTTGGGCACCCAATTTTGAAGATATTATAAAGTTTTTATCAAAAACCTAAAAATGGATTTCAAAGGCAAATTAAATACAATTGAGAGGTCAACCTTCTTGAGGAAATTATAAAAGGGCATTAAAGGCATTCGATTTCATTATGTTTTTGGGGATTATAAAATTGTGTCTTTGGAGTCCGTGCTTGGAGAGGAAGCCAGCTAGGGTTTTTGCTATTTTCAGCATTGGAGAACGAAAACTCTTCAGTGTTTATGCAATTTTGAAGCTGTGAAACTATCAGCTGAATTATTGCCTAAGTGTGGGCTTCATCTAGGAGTTCAATTTGTGCCTAATTGTGAGAACTTGCAAGCAGTTCAAGGGTTTCAAGATTATCTATGTGCAGATCAGAATTTTAAAGAGATAATCATTATATATAAAAATTGTATGGGCTGCTACAGTAGCGTGAACAGTAATCACTACAGTTTTTTTGCATATTATTTGAGTTTGCAAAAGGGTTCTTCAAGGGTTTTTATTTCTGCACCATATTAGATTAATTGCTGCATATATGTCATTGAATTCTGGGCGCATTGACAGTGGTTTCGAGGCCGTGTATAATTGCTGCAAGCTGTCATACTCTCCCAGGAGCTGGGCATTTCATCTCCTAGCTAAACCGCTTGGCATTTGGTTGTATATCTTCATCATTGTGTGGTGTCCAAGTTACTACAGTCTTTACCAGCTGATATTAGAGTGGAGAGGCCTCTTAATGCAAGGTGATCAGGGTGTGAGAATGATGATGGGTGCAGTGAGGAGTGGTGCTGTGTTCAGGGTGTGAAGTAGAGATGAGCATTGCAGTGTGGACTTGGAGATCCCAAGAGGGGGTCCTGGGTCTTGGAGGTGGACTTGGAATTCTCGTGGAAGGGGGACATGGGTCTTGAGTGGGAGGTCTTTTGGGAGCCACGAGAGGTCTTCTAGTTGTACTGCACCATAGGCAATTCCGAAGTGATCAGGGGTCACAGGGTTTGGAAGCAACGTGAAGAGCTACAGCCAGGGGTGAGATCAACATCAGATCGCAGCTTGAAGAGTTGGTGCAAACCTAGGGGTGGGAAACTGTAATAGGGAACACATTTTAAACACAAAACATGCATTTTAAATGTACATGCCTGGGTTCTGTGGCCATTCTGACAAGTGGTATAGAATGAAGGTCCAACCTGTCAATCATACAGTCAAGGGCATTTAAAACAAGAAAATACATTGGGTTTTTCAATAAGATGTGAGTTATACACGAGTCATGAAAAACAAGAAAAGAGTGAAAAAAAACACTTCAATTTAATTTTTTTCCAATATATTTTTATAGATTCTGCCTAGTTTTTCGCATTGTGAACGCAAGTAATTGACCCACACTTACACTTTGCCGTGTCTTTTCCAAACACATGTTCTATTATGATAAACTTAGTAGGTGACACCTAAATGTTGCTCTAAGGATGGAAAGGTCGTTATTGATGCAAAGTCTAGGTTGTGCTTCCAAGTTTTTGCTTGAAAACTAATGCAGCCAGAAATTTAAAAAGATATATCCATCGTCACTTATCATCTTCATGTTTGTTAACACAGTTACACATCACAAAAGATACAAGCAAGGTACAAATTCAGAATTGGTGAGATTTCAAATTAAGAACATAAAAGAATGTACAAAATGATTTTGAGAACAACTTGAAAACCCTAGATGCTCTTTATATCAATTCTTCATATTTAGAATTACTGACCCAATTATCTATCAAAGTATGAGGGACAAAAGTAGGCAGGACATGCCCTTAAAATTTTGTAAATTTGTCTGGTGTTCACAATCTTTTGCATCATTTACATTTTATTGAATTTCTTTTTAAGACAATTTATGATTTAGAAATGCATATGGGCCTATGGGCACACGCACATGTAGAGATCTCCAAGTGTTTGGGAGATTGCATCTTATGCTTGTGTAGATCCTAAATTATGGGAATCCCAAGGATTTGATTGCATTTATTCTATGTTACTGGTCCGCCCCTTGGGGCCCTCGGGTCCTAGTCCGGTCCGACCTGAGTTCGGGGGCCAAGTCTAGTCCCTTGTGGGTTCAGATAGGGTTTGGCCCATAGATTGTGGGTCCGGCCCTGCCTAATCTGAGCGGACCTGCATCGTATTTCCAAGTTTTTTTGCTCTTTTATTTATTTTTGTACTTTTTTTGACATAAAAATATTAAATAAAGACTCTAAACCGTAAAATTATGTCTGCCATGAAGGTTTGTGTGGCTTTGAAGGTCTTAATTTGGGTCTTATTAAGAATGCAAAATGATGTACGCCATGAAGGTTTGTGTGGTTTTGGAGGTCTTAATTTGGGCTTGGTGGCAGGGGCTTTGCCCCTTGACCCCGCCCTATATTGCACCCTCAGACCTCGTGAAGGATGCTGCCCCTCAACCCTGCTGGGGGTGTTGCCCCCAGACCCCATGAGTGGCGTTGCCTCTTGACCCGATTGGGGGTGTTGCCCCTAGACCCCTATGAGGGGCGTTGGCCCTCAACCCCATTTGAGGCATTGCTTCCAAACTCCCACTAAACTCATTTGATTTGCCATGTACACAGCAAGTCCAAGTTTCCAAGTTTGCCTACAAGTCTTCATCTATAATATTGTCATCCAATTGGACAATCTTCCCTGATGCTTACCTGCAAGGAGAAATGCAGCAATGTAGTTATTTCTAAAATATAATATATATCATGGCATTCAAGTTTGACTAATTGACATTCTAATGTTTTTTATTTTTATGGTAGTTTTGTTTATTATACAATATATGATGCTATGTGTGGTATTTTGAACTTAATCACTATTGTAAATATGTATATATTTTTTATTTTTATAAGTTTTTGTATGGACGAACCCAAAACGAACCCAACCCCAATTTTTTTTGATCGAATCTGTGAACCGAACCTCTGAACCTGAACCAGTAACTTAGCATTTATTGTTTGTGTTTCAGTTGGTTATGACTGGCATCTAGTGTCATTATATATGTGATATTTGGAAATATTTCTTTAACAGTGATAAATCTGTGGCTTTGTTAATTTTTTTCTTTTGGTTTAAGCACATTTCATTGCCAAGACTGCATGAGGCTTATGGTTATAGACTATAGTTACTCTTATTATTTTCAATGTGGGGCATTTCTACATCCTAAAAATAAGGAGTGCTTTAGAAACTCTTATTTCAAGTTGTGTTATGTTGCTTATGACACTATATGCAACTACACTAATGATAATTAGTTATCTTCAAGTTGATGTTAATGATGAACAGGTGGATGGGCCTATGCCAATGCATGTAAGATGTTGGATTCACTGTTAATGAGTTGAGGAGGCCTTGATACATTCTTGAAACACGTTTCTTCACTCCTACTTTTAGAATTGTGGCGGATGAGAGTAAACAAGTAGGCAATATGATCATTTGGGATTTTTTTGCAAGAAAGCACTAATAAAAGTTAGGTTTTTACATTTGTTTACAGATCGTGTTTCTAGTTCCACAGAATTGTAGGTTTGCAATGTTGTTGAGAGTTGGGCTTCGTTCATTGTCTTGGGCAGTTGCTCTAACATCTTATGTTAGATTCAAGTTTGCAATCATGTTTGACTTTTAGTTGAGGAACAAGAATAAACCACCTATAAATATCCATGTTTAAATTGAAGTCTATAGATGGATTTACTATAAATCATGCCTAGGTGTGGGATATGTTCTTCAAATTTTCAAGCACATGTGTATTTATCTATTATTACATTGTTAAGACCTAAATGGAAAACATGGGTGCTAAAGAAAAATACAAATGAAGAATTATCGTTTCAATATCAATGTTATCTAGTTTTCGGAATCTATTGTTCTTTGGTTTTGATGAATCTTTAAATTATTAAAAATGAATTTGTGAATGTTGCCAATAACTGGGAAAATATGAATTTGGTGTGCAAACAAAGTATTGCTTTTGTTGAGGTAAATTTAAGGAATCCTGATTGCTCTAAAGGCTTATTTTAATAATATCATGCTTTTGTTGATGTGGATTCAGTAGGTTTTGGGGTACAATGGAAAATTTTGGTTGGAAAAGAATGCCTTCCATGATTTTGGATTTCAAGTACATCGTGAGAGAAGCATTACAAGTGAGGTCAGTTCATTGTTTAAAATAGGTAACAAAAAATGAATGGTCCATTGATACAAATACATTTTATCACTTATTGGCTAGTTGTATATGTTTTCTGTTTGGTAGCATGAAATAAGTAAATGCTATTCAAGCTTGTGTATTATGAGAATTTTGTTATTACAAATTATGGTTTGGAATAATCAATAAATATATAACAACTCTTTCTTCTAAGAATTGAAAATAATATACAATTTATGTTCCTGGTGATAGGAGCAAGTTGATCCCTTTGCCCTTGTGGCTGATGAACTGGCACTTATGGCTAATAGGTTACGTTCAATGGTTGTAACTGAGGTATGGAAGTTCATTTTCTTCTGTTGATGCATAAAACTTGTGTCTCTGGTTATATGTATTTATAGGAAAACTAGATGTGAAATTTTGTTACAATATTCAATTGTTTCCTGTTTTCAGTATCTCATCAATGAGCTGTTCTGAAGCAGCACATTGAGAAATGAAAAAGTTTATCAATTTTGGTTGCATCCAGTTGTTAAATACAAGTAGTTGAAATTTCTGTTTAAATATAATCCTCATTTAAAACTTTATCATTTTGCTTTCTGACTGATTGATTTTGAATATGTATTGGGTAAATACTTCAAGAAGTGATTTTGCTGGCATTGCTTAACTAAAGTATCTTTAAAATCAATTCATTGTTCAGTTTTCTTATTTTAAGTATTTGATGGTGTATGTTGATCTGTAATCGCACAATTACAGTTCATCAACGTGGATCTTAGTGCTGAAATTATATGAACTGACTAACTATTAATGGTTTCTACCTTTTTTATACTCAAAAAATGCATTTATTTAATGAGTGCATAAGCAAGGAGGTGAACATGAAGGATGTATATATCTGGAAATCTGAATACAAACAACCACAAAGAGGCACAGGAGATTACCTTGGAAAATCCCGATAACCAGAAAAATTCAACAGTCAAATGCTCTACTACATGGATTTCTTACAAGTGTTTGTTTTGGTCTTCTACACATCCAGTGTATAACTGAAATCTGAATACTTTAATTATTTTGCTACTCCTTACAACTGTTTTAAAAACAATGTTAAATGGTACAAATGACTAATTTATTATGTATCAAATGTACCAAAAAAAGTTGGTCCTAGGAGTTGGCTTAAACGGTAATAACATATGATGCATATAGTTTAGGTCAAGGTCTTAGCCTATATGGCAGTGATGCTCAATAAATATCTTTTTGTGGAGACATCAAGTTGGAAGGATAGTCTCATTGATAAATTATTGGGCAAGGTTCCTTATGGGATATTATCTTGAGCAATGAAGACACTAACCTCTCAAACAGGTGAACCATCATTTGCAGAAGTGCTTCCATGCATTTTTCTTATCACAGTACTCCTCATTATAATTGCTATATCACTCTCGTGCATTTACAATTATATTCAAATATTATTTGAAGAGTTAGTATGAAATACTAGGTTTGTACCAATCATAGTATTGAAGAATGTATTACAATAGAGTACACAATTGCTTATGATATATTACATCTACACAAAACCCTTGATGGAACAAGGGGTCAAATACAAGATTGTGAACATCTGTTTACCCATTCTCTTTGGGATTATTGATTAGCATGTATAATCATTATTATTGATCGTTTACTAATTTAGTATATTGCATCATCAATCTGGTCAAGTATGGGATGTTGCCAACTATTTATTTAAGTTATATTTGATATTGTTAACAGATTCTGATGTAGAGCTCAGGTTCATCAGGGCCATAACATATATCCATTTCTTGCTCAAGATAGCTTATCTGCCAAAAGTTATTAATATTAAGTTACTTTACCACATTAACCTTAATAGTGGAAGTCTTGTATCACTTAGGTTTAGTATGAATCCTCCTCGTTTTGCCAGAGGAGCCTATAAACATTGACACCTGTAAAGCTATACATGAAGCTTACTCAGAAATTAGAAATGACATGGACTGGATGAAAGGATGCCATCAGGCCCAAACCCCCCTGCCACCCCTGCTTCATTTTATCTACAAGACAGATTCTTTACTCCAAGATGTTTTCCATTGCGGCTACCTTATGTTTGAGATTGCCTTTAATTCAGTTTCATGTTTGTTTTCATCAAGTTTTTCTTGGAGACAGATTGGCATCGTAAAGAGTTTGATAAGATGATAAAGAAGAGTAAAAGTATAGTGCTGTTAAGCCTAAAATCAGTCTGCCAACTGTGGTAGAAGTGGTGCAATCATTCAAATTTTAAATTAACCTAAATCTGTTGAATTTGGTTGCAGCTATAGGAGTCAGCTTAATAGCTCTTTATTGCCTACTCTTATTCTTTCAGTGGTTGTATGTTTATGCCCAAATATTCATTGCCATGTGTTTCTGAATGTCTGACATGTTGATGGCAGTAACATGCTTTTTGAAGAGTCTGAGCGTTTGGTGCTTTCTTGAAGGCAATTTTCTGCATTTTTATATGTGCTTGAATTTGATAACGATAGTGCTACCTATTTTCCCTATACTTTATTCTTTTAAGCTGTACATAACTTATGTAATAGTAACATTGAGAATTCCATCATCTTAACTGTCAAGTAACTAGTTTTACAAGAAAAGTTCAGTTTAGTCAATTTCAAAAAGCACTCTGCTTTTTATGTGAGAAAACTTTTACAAACGAGATTTTATCATTTGTAAATGTGTTGAATTGATTTGCAAAGTCTTTATGCACAGGAACACATTTGACATTGTTCTAAACACCACTAACAGATTTTGGATTTGACTATTATGTGCAGATTCCTAAACTGGCAACAGCTGCGGAGTACTTCTTTAAGATGGGAGTTGAGGGTAAACGGTTTCGTCCCATGGTAATAACTTCACAAGTATTTTTTGCATATTACCTGCTATAAAGTTTCACTGATTTTTGTGCTTTAAATTGAAATAGATAGCAATGTTAAGATTTGGTTTCATATTCTTGGAAGTTTTCAGCAGATTTAAAAGTTTTCGTCTGGAATACTAGAAAGAAAACAGTTGCATGAACCAGTTTTATTTTAGATTTTTTTTGGCCTTGAGAGGCAGGATTGTTGAGAAATACCTCCTTTTTTGGGAAACGTTTCCTGCTATGTGACCTGTCTATCTGACATTTTTGGGCCCGTATCCACTCGAGACACATCTGCAATGTCCAGATAATGGACTTCTCACCCCTAGGTATGGTACCCAGCGAACCCCTGTTTAGTTGTTTGTTTTTCAAAGGGTGAGGACTAAAAGCACAACAAGGATAAATTTATAGCAGCATGCCAATCCAAATGGGTAAATGTGTTTAGTTCTGTATGTTCCTTTCCTTCTGTGGAGTTTGTTTGATTTTGTCCTGCCAGAGCAGCACCTTGGAATCTCATTTATGCTAGATACATTTGGGAAAATACTTAGGTGAACAAAATTTAAGTTGCATGAGCAATCTGGTTCTAGATTTCATGACCTTTGTACAAACTGGTCCATTTGGCAGTGCAGCCTGGGAGATTAGATGTCATACAATTTTCAGACACATCAGCATAATCAGCCATTGTTTTATCTTTCTCTCCATTGGGGGATCAAGGGGCAAAGTTGTGCACCCAAATATTCTTGGAAACTGTATGGTCAAAGTTCTTAACACTACAACCAAAGTTCTAGTTGGTGTTAGTACTCTGCACTGCATGCCATGTCAGCATGGATAATTATTACAAAGTGGGACACCTGTTCAATGGTTGTTTGCTATGTTACCAAATTCGACCCCCCTGCAGCCTGGATCTAGGTCCAGTACATACCCGGTTTGGATCCTGGTTCAAGTCCCTTGTGGATTCAGCCAGGGGCCTGCAAAATGATCCAAGATTTGTCCAGGTTTGCTCTGTAGCGGAACCAGGTGAACCTGGGAAGAAGTTTGTCATGTCCTCGTAAATCGTAATACCAAAAATGAAATATTAAAATACAAATAACCAAGTCAAATGAATATTAAAATATAAATATGAGTAATCACAATTTAAATATTATAATAATAATAATTATCATAGATAACATTATAATTATAATACGAATATCATAGTATGAAATGAAATAATTAATATTAGTAATTATAAATATCATAATAATAAAGATAACATTTACAAGAAAAACAATTTAAAATGATATTAATTATTATATATCAAACAAAAAATATTTAAATAAAATATACCAACAGCAAATAAGGGAATCCTAAAGGTACCGATTCATATACTGATCACCCTTAATGGCAGCAATTCCCAACCTTTAACATGTAGTCAACCATTCCTAAGCTTTAATGCAGCGATTACTTCCATATGAAGGGATTCAATTAGAAGGTCTAAAGACAGCAATTGGACAAAAAGACATGTCCCTAGCCAAAAGGATGCTAATCGGGTATTACAAGTGAGTGGTTCTCAAGCAGAATGGATGAATTAGGAAAAATAACAATAAGGGGATCAAAGGCAATAAGGAGAGAGGACAGAATAACCAGAACCTTCGATTGGTATACATCAGTCTATAAAACTCAGATTATGGTTAGCACAATCATGATATCAGATTGTAGTTAGCATACTTATGATTTTAGATTATAATTAGTACAGTATAGTTTATAGTGTAGATTATATTAGATGGCATAATTATTTTATAGTTTAGATTTATGAACTAATTTATATTATGGCAGGGTCCCTATATAGATTATAATGTATTGATCAAATATGAACAATACTCATAATGTAGGATCAAGGCTTCATGCATATCATGACTCATACTCTATGCTAGCATAATTATAATCCCTTATGTATGGCTGATATGATTATTTGCAAATCTGAATTTGGTTAAATTACTATGTGTGTATTTACACCATGATAGAGAAGAAGAGGAACTACAAAGGGGACAGTGATAGGGCACTCCCTAGGTACGCCACCTCCTATAATGGAGAACCTATGTGTTCTATAATGGAGGACCAAGTGTCCTATAATGGAGAACCTATGTTTCCTATAATGGAGGACCAATGTGTCCTATAATGGGGGACCAAGTAGTCCCAAGGAGGCCAAAGGGGTACTGCCTTTTAGTAGAAGGGTATTGCCTTTGGGCCTAGGAGAGTTGGGTCACCAGGACTCTCCTTTGTAACCTCACCCTCCTATCATGGTATAGCAATATAAGGAGACCAATCATGAGGAGATGGGGAAAGATGGCAAGATGAGTTGATAACGACAAAATTAGAATCCTCACTAGGTAGGCCACCTCATATGAATGGCATGAGCCACATGAGGCCAAAGGGGTACTGCCTTTTAGTCCAAAGGGTACCACTTTTGGGCCTAGAGAGGCTAAGGACACCCCATCGAGTCACTCTCTTCCATGTTCACCCATGGTTGAGCATCCCTAGGATAAGGCAATAACTAGATTAACAAATTTACTATGGATTTACTAATGTTTAATCATGATACTTTACCTGTTAAGTTATTATTGTAATATTTCTCTAACTTGTTTGCAGGGATTAAATCAAGCTAAGGTACTCTCTAAATCTATTGTTTGCTTGGGAAATTGGTAATTTAGGTTAAAATTAGTATAATCCCTATTAGGGACATTACAAGTGGAATTAGAGCATGTTCCTGCCAGCCTATGTACAAACCAAACTCTAATTAGAATTAACTACTCAAGCCTTCTTAAGTAGGCCACTAATGCATCTCCATATGTATGTGCCTTCTGTGTGTATACTTTGTGGCCTACATGTATTTATGTGACTATGTGTATACCTTGCATATACTTTGTGACTTCAAGTGTATATTGTGTACTCATGTTTATATTGGGTGACCTTGGGATGGTGGACGGACCCGCGGTTGGGATGCACCGAATCCCCTTCCTAGTTGTCAAACTGTATACTTAGCCTTGTGGGGTTGAGGACGGACCCGTAGTGTAGTATGGGATGCACCGAATCCTCTTCCCATTTGTTCTATGGTGCAGAAGACTGGAGGAAAGGATAGGACCCACGGTGTAGTGCGCAATGCATCGAGATTCTTTCTATCTGGGATGCATTATGGACATGTTGTCGAGTTTGTCATTGAAGTCAAGGTGCTTGAGCTACTTCCCTGTGTGTTTGAGCTACTTATTGCTTGCTTGAGCTACTTGTTTGCGTGCTTGAGCTACTTGCTTGTCTACTTGAGCTAGTTGCTTGCGTGCTTGAGTTACCTGCTTGTCTACTTGAGCTGGTTGCCTACTTGGACAACATTTTTAGCATCCATCATCACTATTCCATCCATGAAGATTTTTGCATTGAAGTTTGCATCCTTTATTTGCCTCACAATCAATTGCTTTAAAAAACATTGTCCCTTTAGGACACATTGCAATGGCATTAATTAAAAGTTGATTTTTACATCTTTCAATTCATTAGAAACTATGAACACTCTTGTTTCGGCCCATGAATCTTTGTTTGATTGTAGTAATGTTTCTACAAAGTGTTTTCTTTTGCCAATAAGGTCGTGTGCATCTTCTAATACCTAGGACTTGTGTAACTTGAGGCTATTTGATTGATTGTCGTCATAAGCTCCCACCAATATGATTATCTCACTATGTTGAAAAGAAGTCCATTGGCACAAATGCAATGTCTAATGTGCTCATTTGCAATGCCCCTCGCCTCATTCTAAAATGCCTTATCCAATGGACCTCATTTTTGGGAAAGAGAGTGATCGTGTTATTGGGAAGATAGTGTCACAAAGAAAGGACTTGGAGTAGCTAGTGTTTGAGATGCCCTTATAGGTGGCATGCATGATCCTTTCTTTGATAAAGGACAAGATCTTAATTTTTCTCTCACTAACAATGTCAACTATTTCTTGTTTTTGACAAATGAGATAATTTACTTCTTTGGCAACCCCTTTTGTTCAGGAGTATACCAACTCTAATTCCTTGGCTAGTAATAGCACATAGGTGAGCTTTCACTCAACTATACAAGCTCTTATACTCATTATGACATTGACTACAATACCAAAGAAAACCTTCCCAAAAAAAGGGTTAAAATATTCTAAACAGCTTTTTCCAAAACAACTTTAAGGGAAAATTTAATATAATGTAAAGATTCTAAACAACGTTTTCCAAAAAAAGGGTTAAAATAAAAAAAAGTGTATGCAAAAAATAGGGAAAAATAGTAAAAAAATAAGAAAAAATAATGAAAAAAATGGTGATGAATCCAATTTTTTGCAATTTAAATGCAAAAATACAACCTAGTTTTAGCATATGATGAATTTTTTTAACTTAGAAGTTAGAATTTGCAATCAAAATGAAATAAAATGTTTTAAAAAAAACAAAAAACAAAAAAAAACTTGTGCTTCAAATTTGCCTTCCAAATTTGTAAAAAATTCCCTTCGAATCTTCTCTCCTTGATGCAAATGTGCTAGATATCAATTGGTAGGGGGATTGGATGGGCATTTTTAAATGAAAGTCGGTTGGGCTTTTTTGGGTTTGTTTTTGACTTGGCCCCCTTTTTTACTTGCACGGTCGAGTACTTGGTATGGACTTGCCACTTTTTTGGCAAGTACTCACCACTTTTCCGGTGAGTACTCGCTAGAAAAGTGGCAAGTTTCCCTGGCAGGTAAATGGCCGAGAAACTTGCTGGTCCTTCTACTCGGCTTGTAGTCAGAAATTCGGTGAGTTTGCCAACTATGAGATGGATTGTAGACATACATTATTCACTCAAGATAAGATCATCATCTTTATTAAGGTTATTCTCGTGTTGATCAACTTGATGAACTTCTTGCTTTGTGCATTTTCCCTCTATAGTAATTTTTATAGAATATATGCATATTGACAATGAAAATGAAATTTTGTTACTTTGTCTGTCTATTGTCATGTGGATTCTCAATTCAGATCTAATGTCATGTAATATTATTCTATAATTTATATGATGAATGTGATGAGCACACAGTTATACTGAGAGGGGGGGGCGAGTGAATTAGTATAACACAACTTTTACCAATTTAAAACTTTACCAATCACAATAACACCATTCACTCAACATCAATAATTACGCACATGAGGAGAACACAATAACACCGATATTTACGTGGAAACCCTTGTGGGAGAAAACCATGGTACAAATAATGTACTTTATATATTTATGTGAATTACAATGATTGTAGGCACCAACCTACAGGAAGCACCAACTCCCTCAATTTGTAGGCACCAACCTATTGGAGGCACCAACCTACTGGAGGCACCAACCCCCACTTGCCAAGCACCAACTTAGCAAGAGATAATAGCTTCAGAAACAAAGTTCCACCTTCAAAGTTGCTTCTTCAACGGATGATGGACAATGCTGCTCGAATATATCTCTTTCAATCTTGGACCAAGTCTGCTATAACTCTTTTCTAAGATCTGATATAATTCTTCTTGAAAATGTTTGCAAGCTGATCATAAATCTGTATGACTTCTTCACTACTAATCTGCTTCTTATCTTCAACTTATGTACCCTTTGTGATGTATGTTGTTTCCTTAAAGCTCACACAAGATACACCATTCTGTTCTTCTATCTCACATCATCATCCTCACTTATATATGCATAGATCTCTCTTTTGTTTCTGTTCTTCATGCACAGAAATAATCCTTCATATGCTGTTCATAAGTCTGCTGTAGCAAACCCTCAAATGCTGCCGTTAAATCTGCTCTTGTAATTTTCCATAAATCTGTTCATATACTATCATAGATCTGTTCATATACTATCATAGATCTGTTCATAATCTTTCTTAAATCTGCTCACAAAGTCTTCATAAATCTGGTGTATATGATGTGTTTGTTCTTCTTTTTCTCCACTCTCACATTTATAAATTTATTTGTATTAGATATCACATTCTCTTCTCCACTAACTTGCAGATTAACTCCTCATGATCTGCTCTTCATCTGCTGGTGTATTTGTAATATTATTATTTATCTTACACTCTCACACCTTCTCAAACCTTCATATACAGATCTGAATGTGTTTTCTTTAACTTCACTCCCTACTTTCATCTTTTCAAAATGTTCTACTTACATATCTTATTGCCTAAGGAGTCATACCTTTTCATGTGGTCACGGCCTTTCAGTAATAATGATTGTTGCATAATTAGTCTCATGAATAATCATTACATAATAAAGGTAATCACTCCTTAAATAGATGATAATCACAGTTTTAAATGGATCGCTGCCTTTGCCCATAATATAGTAATCGCTGCCCTTTGTGAATAAATTAGTTCGCACCTTTTCAAGAATAATTACCTTGGCAAAGAGAATCGCACCCCTTAATAAAGTTGTCTTTTTTTTGTCCATATATGATTTTTGTCTTTTTCTTAATTTGTCTCATGTGACTTTGTCTTCATTCACTTGTATTGTTCGGTTTGCTCCAAATAATATTATAATAACTTTGTCTTTTATGCTTCATTATTTCATCGGGCTGCTTTATTCATTAATCCGCCACCTTCCTTTGTTTGCTGTTCATTATTTATGTTTGTTGTTTTTTCATTACTACCTTTTAATAGTATCGTTCCACTTTAATGAACATAAGTGCTGCCTTCTCTTTGCATATAAGACAAAATTAATTTTTGTTTTATTCAACTTTTGTTTGCTTTATAAATCTGATTTTAAACATAATTCTGAAGTTGCATTTGTAAAGAAGAATCATATTGCTTCAGAAAATGAGTCGCACCATTTCACTTAATCACATTTGATTTGTTTTAATAAACTGAAATGAATTGGTTTCTTCTACTTTAATTGGTTTCCAGATTTCATATGTTGTTTGTTGCTTTCTTTGAATCTGTACAAATCAATCCAAGCTCTTTTATATCTGATGGATCTGATTTCTTCTTCCATTCTAAGTTTGAAACTTTACCTTCATATCTTTGCATCGATCATACTTTTACCTTCATGTCATTCAGGGGTTTCATATGCCGTTTCAAAATCATTTAAAGGTGTTAGAGACACTTGACATAATTTCCAACAATCTTGACTAAGTGCCTTTGACATCAATGACAATATTTCCAACAGAATGCCTTACAACTGAATAATTGAAACTCCCAATATTTTAAAAATTTTCCCTAATTTTCTTATTGTTGTCCCTTGCCATTTGCTTAAAAAAGTCCTGCTCCTTGCATCCTAGAAAAGAGTGTGTCATCCCCACTTTGGAAGTTTTGTGGAACAGTATAATTAATAAAAATGAATACCGATCTAAAAACAACATTCAAAATATTCTTAAAAAAAACTAGAAAGCTTGGAAGAAATATGTAAAAATCTAAAAAGACTTGAAAAAAATTCAAAATAATCAATAGTTTTGATTGAAATTGCCATTGTGCAAGCTACCTGTTTCTCATAGCACTTAGCAAACACAGTTTAAGCCTTTTCAATCCTTCACCATAAAAAGAATCCAGCAAGCTTGAACAATGAAAAATGGGAAGTTGGAATGATAGTAGATGTTTTTGTGTCTTGTTTTTATCAAATGAAGGGCTTATGGGAGACTTTAAGTCAATTTAGGGTTTTAAAATGCATTTTTAGATTATGTTTGTGTATTAAAATGCCTTTCTGAATTTAAAAAATAAATAATATTATTTGGTTGCTATTGCTGTGTTTGCTCGGGTTTTCCCAGGATACACCCTAAGTGACCTAAGCATCTTCCAGGTACGTCTGTGACTAATAATAATCCTTGCCACATTACCAAGTGCAGCTTCTTAATTGTAGGAAAATTCCATACACAAAAGGACAAAAAAGTTTTGTAGGAATATTGAATTTTCTATAAAAATAATAAATCTATCATACGATACCAGGTCCTAATGACTAAAGAAAATCTGTAACTCAGTTATTGACTAGATACAGTAGATCTCCACCGAGAAGGAGATGGATTGGAGTGACACCATTTCTCTTTGCATATAACTATTGGAGTGCTATATTCCTCATAGTTTATTCTTTGGACATAACTATTAGAGTGCTATATTCCTCTTAGCTTATTCTTTGCACCCAAAAGTTTATTTGCCTTGTATGTTAGAAGAGGTTATAGGAGTCATATTCAGTTTATTTTGGGGGTTGTCCATCGCATACCACTTAACCTTGTAAATTACCCTATGAGCTTTGCCAAATCCTGCCCGGGCCTTCTCACGGTGATAGATGATGATGTTGTTGGTTCTTCTAATTTGAACCATATTGTAGGTACATGATAGTGTTGGCTTCTTTTAGTGGTCTTCACCAATGCCTTGCTTCGTTAAGGGGTTCTTCCCTCATAGGGATTTTTACACTTGTACCGTCATATGGCTCAAGGTTTAACCACTCTAGGCATTTATCCCTTATGCTTTTCTTAGGGTAGTGTCTTTTTAACCCAAGTACTTCGCTTTGTTGTACCCATAGATGGAAAACTCGCCCCAAGGAAAAACTTGCCAAGGGAAAAATTGGAGAGTTTTTAAAAACTCGCCAAAAACTCGGAAAAAACTCGGCAAAAAAACTCGGGAAATGAAAAAATTGCTTAATTTTCATTAAAAACACATTTTTTTTGCAAAATTCAATGACAAGATGAATCCAATGAATCCATAAATGAGTACAAAAGTGTTTTCTATTAATTTTGATTGACTTTAATGTAAATTAATTACAAAATCGCATTCTCATGCGGAATCCCGATGGCTAAAAGCCTGAAAGTCTGATACATGAAAACAGTAAAACTAGAACTAGAAGCAAATACTAAAGTTCTAAACAACAACTAAATACAACATGCTAGGCTTTCCTCTTCCCTAGTCTAGCAACAGCTAGGGAAGAAGGGGTGGGTCCTCTAGCCCTGCCACGTGTGCGTGGTGCTAGTGGTGGTGGCTGCGGTGCTACTGCTGCTGGCTCTGGCTCTGGCTCTGGCTCTGGCTGGATCTCATCCAACCCTACATCTCCAACTCCTGATGCACCCACATCCTCCATTGCCTCTCTCTCAAAGTCAAGGATTTCATCTGCACTAAACAATGGAGGCTGCTCCTCTCGCCCTGTCCAATCACTATAAGGATCTATCTCATCTAAGTCAATAGGATCCTGTGATTTTTCTTCAACTCTCTTTATGCGCAACCGAAGGTTGTATTGCACAAAGACCAAGTCATTGAGGCGCTTTTGTGTTAACTTGTTCCTCTTTTTCGTGTGAATGGACTCGAACAAGCTCCAATTGCGCTCACAATTGGATGCACTACAAGGCTGACATAGAATGCGGAGGGCAATTTTTTGTAGATTTGGGGTTTTTCCACCCCAATTTTTCCACCAAACATCTGCAAAAAACAAAAAGAAAATTGAAGAGTTAGAAAACAAAGTCAAAGACTCAAAAGTCAAAAGTCAAAACACATTTTATCAAATTCTAAGATGCATGTGAAATAAACTTAAAATTTAAAGACTCTGAATTTTATACCTGGTGGCAAAGTGGTTCTTCCTCTAACAGCCAACTCTGAAGAAAAGAGATTACCAGTTGCCTCCCTATATATATCCATCTCCTTGACGATGAGGTCTCTCACTGCAACCTCAGGTTCCATCCTCTGAATGCATGTTGTGAGCCCCTCCATAACCTCTCCATTAGGATCAGAGAAGCTCTCTGAGAAGAGAAAAGAAGGGTTGAGGAAGTACCCTGCTGCATGGATGGGTTGGTGGAGTTGATTGTTCCACCTCTTATCAACAATCTCCCATATGGGATCAAATTTGAGGCTGTCCCCCTTGTAATAACTTTTGATGGCCTCCTTGGCCCTATCCATGGCCTCATAAATGTATCCCATTGGGTTTTCATCCCCATCTACCAAGCGGAGGACTCTAACCAAGGGCTCCGACACCTAGATTAAAAATACAAAAAGATCAAAGTTAGAAATTTATAATGAAAGGCTTAAAGTTAAATTAAAAAACATATATTTATATTGAACTTGAGATTAAAATTAAAATCAAAGTTTGGAAGTTACCTTCACGATCTCTGTAGCTTTTTGTGCAAACAAGGGGTCGAAGACTATTGCAGAAATTCTATCTCCTTCGGCCTTCTTTGAATATGAAGAGTCATTCCATGCTTGACTCACAAACATTTGTCTTAGAGAGCCCAAAGAATCCAAAATGCTTTGCAACGTTAGGAAAATTGTTGCAAACCTTGTGGCACCCGATCTCACCAACTCCTTCCCTTGCGTATGCTCTCTCATCAAACTAAGAACCCAAGGGTGATTGTAGATATATTTTGTGATGCTCCTTGCATCATCTACAATCGGTGCCACCCAAACAAGTTTGCCTATGTCCTCCAAAAGAAGGTCAAGGCAATGAGCCGCACAAGGTGACCAAAAGAGTGATGGATGTCTACTCTCAAGCATCCTTCCAGCTGCCACATACGCTGCTGCATTATCTGTGATGACTTGCACCACATTAGCAATCCCCACCTCCATCACAACTTCTTCCAACAACGTACACAATGTATCTGCAGTTTTTATCTTGTTGGAAGCATCCACCGACTTCCAAAACACAAATTCACCTTTGGAAGCAACCAAAAAATTAAGGATGGTGCGGTTTCTCCCATCCGTCCACCCATCAGAAAGAATTGAGCAGCCAAATTTTTTCCATTTATTTTTTTGCTCTTCCACCACATGCATTGCCCTTTCGGTTGCATTTGTGAGCAACCTACAAGTACAAAGTAAAATAATTAAACAAGTACAAAATTGTAAGTTATAAACAAAAAATAGCTTGAATTCAACATAAATAATAAATTAATTTAAATTTTAAATGAAAGAACATAAAATTTAAGTTGATTTGTCACTTACTTCCCACTCAAATCTTTGCGAGAAGGTGGCTTGAAGCCTTTTCCCGCAACTGTCAATGAAGTGACCATATTGTGCCAATAGGGACTATTCGCTACATTGAATGGTATGTTATTGAAATACCAAAAATCAGCACATGCCATGGTAGCATGTTCATGCACCTCCTTGTTCCACCCTGTAGCCTCCAATGATACCTGTGCTCCTGGTGTGTTTCTTGGCACAAAAAAACTCTGTGGGTTGCGTGAAGATGAAGGTGGTGGTGGCATTGGCACTCTAGTCGAACTAGAGGACAAGGGGGGCCTAGAGGATGCTGTGGCTGTGGCTGTGGTGGTTGTGCCATGAGTGCGAATCCGTGGACCACGAAGAGAGCCCACAATGCCAACAATATCTGGCTCTGCATCCTCATCTGACTCTATCTCCATGTGCTCAGCCTCGTGCTCCTGAGTCCCATGGGCATGCGCATGTCCACTGGCTATGGCTGCTGCTATGGCTTTTTTAGCCCTCTCCTTTTGCATTTTTTTTTCCTCAGCAAGTGAAAGTAGGGCAAGCATCTCTCTTCTAATCTCTTCTTTGGGCTTCTCACAAACCTTGGCATCACGCTGAGGAATGCCTGCTAGATGGTATTTGAGGCGATTTATGCCTCCATGATATGTTTTTTTGCATTCACCACAAACAACTGTTCCAGGCACTGGCCCTCTGACACCATATTTCCATGTAGGGTCTCTAGCCCCTGCAGGACGAGTGCCTGGAACCCATGATGATGCTGTGTGAGGGGTGGAAGTTGATGGGGTGGGGGCGGAACCTGATGCTGAGCCTGAACCAGAGCCAGAAGCCATTATAGTGTGTAATGTGTATTCACTGATCAATGATCAATCTACACATTCAAAAAATAAGCACAACATATTAGTTTTTTAATATAAAAAAATTTTAAAAACAACCTAAAATCATTAAAACTTAAAAAATCTAAAGCTAAATTCCATTTAAATTGATACAAATGTGCTTAAATGAATTATCAATTAACATTATTAACTAATCTTATCATTCTACACAAAAAATGAACCTAGGTCTGAAAATTTCAAAAAATAGTGAAAAAAATGAAAAAAATCAGCAAAAATCAACAAAAGATTGTGATGAATTTTGTTTTTTGGATTCTAAATGCAAAAAAATTGTTTCTTTGTGCTCTATCATGTCTTTTTTTCAATTTGGAATGAGTATTTTGCAAGAACAATGAAAGAAAATGATTAATCAAAAACAAAAAACAAAAACAGAAACCCTACCTTTGAATCGAATTTCGCTTCAAAATCCACACAAAATGGCGTTTGAATCTTCTCTCCTCGATGGAAAATCGTTGGAAATGATATCTCCTTGCTTGGGGGGGGTTTTCAGCTCCTTACAAAAAAGTATCAATTGATTTTGAAATGAAACGAAGAAGATAAAAGACGTTTTTTTTGCTTTATCCCTACGCACGCGAGTTTTTGGCGAGTACTCGCCATAAAAACTCGCGAGTTTTTACCAAAAACTCGAAAAAACTCGAAATTTAAAGGTGGCGAGTTAAACTCGTAAAAACTCGTTTTGGAAAAAAACTCGCGAGTTTTTAAAAACTCGCCGAGTTCTCTGCGGGTTTTCCAACTATGGTTGTACCCATACCCAAACTTTTTGCTTCACTAAGCCATTTTGCTTAATTGAGTCTTAATCTTGTTAAAGTGATGTCAGAAGGTCATTTTTGGGCTTTTTAAATATGGAGCTTGGGTCAGTTTCATGTCAGTTTTTTACTGAGGAAATTCAAGAAAAGTGAAAATCTGAAGGAAGATAGTCAAATTTTTCTATCTCTGGAGAGGGGAGCACATTTTCAAAAAGGCGCCCTATCTTTTAGGGGTTCAAATCCTGTTTTTAGGGTTTGTCACCTCCAACAAACATTTGTTCGGCACCACGCCAGCTTCGCAACGAGCTATCAAGCCTGTCAAACGGACCTGTTTTGTTCAAGCTACGAAAGATATAGCGGAAAACGAGAGGAACGACAAAATTGGCTAACATTGGAGAAAAGAGCAGCTTTTGAGAAAGGCGCCCATCTTTTTGAGGTGTCAAATGAAGGTTTTTGACTAAATGCCACCCGACATGTTTGTCAAATGAAGGTCAAACATGGGGTCAAATCTTGGTCAAAATATCAAGGAAAAAGCAAAAGAGCACATTTTCAGAAAGGCGCCTGAGCTTTTGAAGCCTTTAATGCCTTCTTCTGAATGTTCTCAGATATTCAGCTTGTCTGTGTTACGTTCAGCTTTCTGTTGCCTGTCTCCGTCAGATCAAAAGATGACCTGTCAACCTGTAGTCGGAGTTTTAGTGTTATTTTGGTCAGTGCCATAAATGGCCATCTCTGGAGGAAAAAGAACAACTTTTCAAAAAGGCGCCCTTGATTTTCACCCCTTAGATGATGTTTTATGAAGAAATGTACCTTTGCAGCTGTCATATGGAATGAAGTTAGCTCCGCAGTGAACCAATTATCCAGTCCTAAAACCTTGTCAATCAAAAAATATGGAGGATTCATTTTCCCCTTCGTATGAGATGAAGATGGAGAAAATTTGACTAAGTTTGAGGAAAAGAGCAACTTTTGAAAAGGGTGCTTGGTTTTTTGACCCTTCAGATCTTTGTTTTATGGTATTCAGTCTCAAGGTATCTTTTGATCAGTTTTTGTCCTGCTCTGCAATGCACCTGTCAGCCAGTCAATCGGTGAGGTTAGTTAGCCAGTGTCAGGGGTTGAACAGAGGTCCCGGAAGAGGTTCAAATTTCAGTTTTCATGAAAATGGCTGTCTGGAGAAAAAACACTAAAAGTCAAAGATGGTTTTTCAAAACTTGAAAACCACATATGCGCCTAAAAGAGGATTTTTGAATATTGTTAAATATTTGAATTTTGACTTTTAGTTAGACTGAACGATTTCTGGGTTGTCATCTCCAGTTAACATTTTGGCATGTTGAGTGCTTTGTCAGTTCTGCATGTTGAGTTAACTAATTTGCATGTTCAGTTAATTGACTTTGCATGTTGAGTTACTGTTTTGCATGTCCACTTAACTAAAGTGCATGTTTTAAAATCAACTTGAGCTTTAATGCATGGCGCATATTTGAGTTTTGTGAAGTTGGCGCTTCATGATGGATT
Organism: Sequoia sempervirens; assembly: GCA_007258455.2. Lineage (NCBI taxonomy): Eukaryota > Viridiplantae > Streptophyta > Pinopsida > Cupressales > Cupressaceae > Sequoia > Sequoia sempervirens. The sequence continues at coordinate 24,207 of VDFB02284836.1, forward strand.
TTAACTTCAGTTTCTAAAATGGACGCTTTAGTTAGGATTTTTAACTAAAGATTTAAAGCGTGGATTTTGAGTTCTCAAATATGGCGACCTTAATATGGAATTGTCAACTGAAGATTGATATGCATGATGCTTTAAATGGATTTTGCAGTTGAAGTCTTAAGATGGCGCTTAATTTAGCTCATTTTAGTCTCCAGTTAACTGAATTGAGAGCCAATCATTGGCTAGGCGTGGATTTTTGGGGTCCAATCATAATTCAAGCGCCATTTTTAAGGTTGCATGCATTTGTTATGAATTTTAGTGATGAAAGTCTATTTATTTAGACTTAGGCGTCCATTATTCTTCATCCCAAGCTTAGAGAAATACATTCTTCTTGAGCAAGCAGCGATTTGAAGGTGCTACAGGTGTCAGATTTCAGCGTTCTTCGTAGCAACGGATTTAGTTTGTTTAGAAGAAGAATATTCCAGACTTTGTTTTCAATTTGCATGCAGGTTTCATCGAATTCAAAACAGAGATAGGCGAATTCTACAGAAACAGAGCAAATAAAACCTTCTTTCTTCTGTCTTATTTCTTCTACTTCTCATCTTAGATACATTCTTCGCATGTCAAAGAAATTCAGCATGTTTTCAGAGTTTGATCATTTGGGTTCGCATACTTCAGTATTTGCAGCAAAACCCATGTTTTAGATTTTTTCGAGAAAATTGCCTTGTAGCCTTCATTCTGAAGCTCTTTGTTTTTTTTCTTCCGAGAATCTCTTTGCATGTGGGCCTAAAACACATCTTTTTGAGAATCGAGCTATTTGGGTTGTCTTAGAATTTGATTCTACACAAAACCCACGTTTCAAAAAAATTCCGAATTTTTTTCCTGTCATAGGTTATTTTTAGCCTTGTTCAAAGATTTTCAGCTTTTCCAGAAAGTTGTTTGAGTATATTCAACTTTACAGTCAAAAGTCTTCATTTTCAAAATGCAGTTCAATCTCATTGATTATAGGACCAAATCGGTTCTTATACATGATTTTGTTAGAACTTCAGACACGGACTTAAGTCATGTTTATCCAGTGGTTAATCTGAGCAGTTTGGAGGGTGTTAGCAGCAATTCATTGAGAAATCTTGAACGGTTCGGATTGCTGGCAGCGACATCTATTCCTGTCACCACTTTTGATCTCGAGTTTGTTCTTGCTTGTATCAAGCATTATGACTCGTCTTCGCGACAAATCAGATCAGCTGATGGGAGGGTTATCTGCAGTCTTAAACCGAAGGATATAGAGAAATGCTTCGCTATTCCTCCTCGTTCAGATAATTTCACTGTGGTTATTGAGGCCTGTGAGAAAATATGGGATGGAGATCAAGAACGTTCATAGAGAAAGGTGGCTCAGAGATGGCTGAAAGTTCAAAAGAGGAACATGCCTAAAAAGGTTGGTCGTGGTGAATTCAAGGATGAGGTTGCTGTTTTGATAACTTTGCTCAATCGAGTTACAGGTCAAGAAGATGCTAGCACTTTCCGGTCATGGATGTTTTACCTTATCTCTAGAATTCTTGATGGCACAAAACATTTTGATTGGGCTATGTTGATTAGTGATTGCCTACATCAGCAGATTACTGATTTTCTCAGGTTTCATGAGTTTCGTATGGTGTCCTACTTGGTCTACTTAGTTGCATTTCCAGGCAGCTACAGACACCTAAAAACTAATGGCACTCTTGGTGTTCAACGTGTTCACGAGTACTATTCTCAGTTGGAGTTTCTAAATCTGAACAAGATTTCTGAGCAGTGAATGATCACTTTTCTATGAGGACAGCGAGAGATATTGACAATGAAATGCACATCCGTATTTCTGCCTAGGAAAAATCAGCAATGGAGACTTGGGCGGATTGGTTTATCCAATTCCCTACTTTCACATACATTCAGGTTTATGGATATGTTGGAGAGCCTCTGATGTTGCCGAGGTATCCTTCAGACAAGATCATCTTCATGGAGTTTCTCAGACAGATGCAACACGTTCATTCCTTTCTTTGCAGTCGTCATAAGACTGCGGCTACTTTTCCGTTTGGATTGGGCATTTTCACATGCAGAACTGTGGCAGATGCTAAGCATATGTCAACTGAGATGGAGAGATTCAAACTTAAAACTCATATTGAGAGGCGTTCCTATGATCCTTTGGGTCACTATGCAGCCAGGTTAGAGCGGGATTGCACATAAGCCAGTACTTGAAGATTTCTGGGCTAATTGTGAAGATGAATTCGAGGTTTGTCGTCGTCACTATTGTAGACTCACTATCACTCAACTCTCTGATTACCTATCAGAAGATGTTGATGGTTTATCAGATGACAATGGAGAAGTTCTTCTCAATTCATATGTCAAGGATAAAATTGCTTGGCAGCCACTTCGCTCACCAAATTGGTATGCTAAGGAGAATGCTTCTATTGAGGATGTGTCTAGATCGGTTATCAAGACCAACAAGCAGTTCTTGGAGAGCAAATAGAGGCGAAAGTCAATTCCTGTGACAGAGCCGCCAGTGAATTTTTCTTCATTACCTTCTACTTCGAGGTCAAGGCCTCGGGTTAAGGCTATTGTAACGCCACCTGAAGGAGTTAGACTCAGTGGAAACACAGGAAAGAGGACTGCTGGTAAACGGAAGCAGAAGCAGGTTGAGAATGTACCTGAGATTCTAGTCGAGACAGTCATTCAGGCTGAGCCTCGTGTTTCACCTCCTAGTTCACCACATGTGCAACCTATTGATATAGATTCAGAGCCTGAGATACCAGTTTGAGTAGGATCGGAGACAACTAAACCACCACAAGTTGATACATCAGGGACAGTCTCTCCTCGAATTGATAACATTGTTTAGTCTTGTTGGCTCGAGAGAAGTTTGGGGAGACAGAGGCGAGAACCTTCATATAATCTTGATTTATTTGAGTTCGGTGAACCTTATCAGAGAAGGTCGAACAAGAAAATCAAGAAGCAGGTGCATATCGAGAAGACTCCGGAATCAGAGATTGTTATAGAAGTTGCTACTCCTTCAGAAGGTAAGAGCCTAGATGAGGTTGAAGTCGGTGACTTTACTTTCACCAAGGCAAATCTTGGCAGGACCACTCGAGAGACAGACGTGAGCCTTCTGAAGATTGTCACCAATAATCTTGAAGAACGCATCACAAAGGATGGAGAGGATAAGCATTACTTAAGGCTGAGAATTGCCAACTTCGTTAATATATCTCTGATCTTGTTCACTGAAATTCAAGTAGAGCGCCTGTTCTTCCTCAGAATACACCTGCAAAACAACAAAAGCTGAATCAGTTAGTCAATCATGGCAGACTTTTGGATAACTGGATTGAAAGCTTAATTGTTACAGGTCGGCGTCTTCTTATGGATTTGTATCAGTTGAGGAGTGACACACATAAACTTCGTCAAGGTATTCAGTTGCTCGAGATTTCAGTCGCAGAGAGTTTAGCCAAGGATCGAGTTCTTGTGTCTCAGTTGTCTGTTGCATATGATGCCTTGGAGATTGATGAAGATCAAGAGAAAGTTTTTACTTGGAGGGAGCAGCACCTTTTCAAAATGCAGATATGTGAAAAGATCTCTACCAAGTTGTTTTCACTGAAAGATAATGTTGTTGGAGCTCTTGCACTTGTTAGTGGTTTTGTTGTTCAGATTTCGTGTCATTACCTTCTTGAAGATGGCACGTATATTGCACTAAATGAAGTACAAGCTGAGTTCGAAAAGCTGATTCGTGATAACCTTGAGGGAGATCCTATGGCGGCTAAGTTGGAGAATATTTCAGTTATTTCAGCTAGTTTCAAAAAGGCGGCTGAAGATGTCAGAGAATGCATGCATACAATTAAGGAAAGTGACAGAGAACTGAAGAAACAAATTGTTGTTTTGGACAACATCAAAGTGTCAGAAGACAGAGAGATTGATGAGTTCTTGGTCGAGGTGTTAGACCGAGATGACGTGGAGTGATATGCCAGTTGGAACCTGCAGTTAATTTCGAGGATAGAATCAAGAGCAGCAGTTAACTCGACTTTCAGTCTTGAGTTCACTTGCTGACTTCATACATGCTTATCTCTTCCTTGGGATTATCTTCACAGGAGTTAACTGAGGGTAGTGTCCAGTTAACTTTGCTTTTAATAAGGACGTGCATGCTTGCACATTGTCCATTTAGGTTAGATGTACCGGTTAACTGATGGTAGCTTTCCAGTTAACTGTATAGTTTGCTTTATTAGGGTTTAGCAATAAATCTTACATGCATTGCAAGATCGTAGTTGACTCAAGGTGATTTTAGGGTTCCCTACACCTTTGATGTCTATAAATAAGAGCTTTTGCTCATTTGTAAATAACTTTTGCACGAGAGAGAAATATATGCCGTGCCTACCTTGCCTTCAATATTGCTCATTCTCAGATCTGCTCATGCGTATTTACTGTTATGATGAATTGTTATGCCACTTGGGTTTCATGCAATTATGATGGTGAATTCTTTCCTTAGATCAAATCTGTTTTGTGTTCAATAAACTTGTTCAGATTGAGCTGATAGATGTGCCACCTTGCCTTCAAGTTGAGAATCTGTTCTTGTTTATCGTATGGTGTTTTGTGAATAATAAACTTGTTTAGATTGAGCTGATAGATGTGCCACCTTGCCTTCAAGTTGAGAATCTATACTTGTTTATCGTCAGATAGTCATCCTTCCTCCATTTCCTCATGCTCTGTTTTCTTGAGGAAACTGGATAGATTTTAAGTAATTTGTCTAGTTGTAGTTAGTAATCTGCGAAACCAGAAAATACTTAGCTGCAACGTATATAGTTTTCGAGAAAGCCTTGTACCTCTTACAGATGAGACAAAAAGACAGGATATAGTTTAGTTTATTTTCCTTTATAAGTACTTTTGTCAAGCACAACGAGGGAGCTTCCCCTCCTAATTTGAAGAGCACTCATTGCGTAGTGTGCATAGCTGTCCATACCAACTCTTACTCCAAAGGTGTTAGTTGTTACGCCAACACGCTTCAATAACTGATTGCACTTTTTGAGCTTCATTGATCTATTATGGTTAATTGTGGAATAACTTTCATTCTTTTCTCAAGTCACATATAGATCAATTCTATTATATTTGCTTTTTAAAATTTTTGTTCATTTATCCTTCCATTCACTATAGCATATCAATCCTGTGATTGATGCATTATTTCCTCGATTGCTACTGTGATCTTGATCTAAGGCTTATCTTTGAGCAGGGCTGTGCACACTTTTCTCAGATCTTGAAGATTAGGCATCTTTTTTTAAACTTAGTTGAATTAGACACATGGTGACAATTCCAAGGGCACAACAGACTTCATAAAGGTTGGAAGAACAGGCAAAAGTAAAATTTAGTATAGTTCTGTTGTGACCTTTTCACACATCGCCCCATTTAGGATGGGGACCCCTAATTTTTGCTCCATTCTGGTCTTTTGGCTTGGGTTTTTGTCTCTCTCTCTCTTTCTGTCTCTTTTTTGGTGTATGCCTTTTCGGGGACGTTCCCGTTTGCGAGCTTAAACGTAAAATTTGGTCAAGTCTGAAAATTAGGGTTTGTACTTTCCTGGTCAGTTCAAGGTCAAACGAGGTGAATAAATTGAAAATAGAGATTGACATTGATGTCGGTATACTTCCAGCAGGCTTCCACTGAAATTTCATCAGATTCTGACAACTTACTATTTTTAGTAAGTGTGTAATTCAGGGCATTCTGTCAACATTTTTGAGGTTTTAACAGTCACACTGCATTTAGAACACATCAAGCTGCTCGTGTGCAAAATTTGAGTTGAAACGGACAACTTGCTATTTTTAGCAGTTCAGCTTCCAGAGCAATTTTAGGGCTTAGATGCAGAGTTTTTCAACGCATGTCTGGAGATTCCTTCTAGGTTTTCAGAGACCTTCGCGACAGTATAACATGCAAAATGAGATGATAACTTTCAGGGTTCAGCCTTCCGAGGCTATTTTTAGGGTTTGCATGTCAGGGTTTTCTTTGCATCTCTGCATATTCCTTATGGGTTTTTCGAGAGCTCCATAGTGATGTGACATGCAAACGGAGATGGTCACTCATTTAGGAACTTACTATTTTTAGCAGGTGCATTCCGGTAGTCGCCTCCCAGCAGTTCAGAATCACACGCTGATTGCAATGCAGCAGAAACGAGAACAAACGGAGACCAGTTGATATACATGCAAGATGAATTAGGGTTTCCAGCTTCGGGCCCTGAAAAAAGGGGTAAAAAGTCAAAATTTTCGAAAACCGGTGTATACCACCGCGATCAGCATCTCTCAAGCTATCTATTGATAAAATTTGAAGGCAAACGGAGCACTTACTATTTATAGTAAGTCATTTTGGAAATAGGCTAAAAATAGCAAGTCAGCATCAGGCATCGATGTCAGCAGGCAGGTCACGTGGTGAGGAGCACGTCATTCGAATTTCAAATCAAACGGAGTTGTGGAGGCATCAGAAGCGGGCAGTTACTATAAATAGCAAACCACCTTCAGAAATGGGCTAAAAATAGCAGGCCAACCCAAAATAGCAGTGTCAACAGGTTGATGAAGTCGTGAAGATCCAGCGTTCAAAATTTCAAATCATTCTGAGCTTCGGAGATGCAAGAATTGAAGGACTTACTATAAATAGCAGGCATGTAGGAACCGGCGAAGACAAGAAAAAATGGCTAAGTGTTGATGTAATCCACCTCCACCTTGAAAATGCGCCCATCTTAGCCTTGAGGTGTCTAAAAATTTCTGAGTCAGGAGTTCATCCTTCACCCATGGCCAAATGCGCCCTGCTTGATGAAGAAGCATAAAAATTTTCTAAGTATAAAACTTCATCCACCTCACCTGGCTATATGCGCCCACTCTAGGAAGAAGTTCAAGAAATTTTTCTAAGGCGTGGACTCATCCTCCACCACCCTCCATTTGCGCCCATCCTTCTAGCAAGTTCATATGCGCCCAAGGATAGCCAGTCAAAGAGTCAACAAAGTTTATCCTTCACACTAAGCTAAATGCGCCCACCTTGAAAGCATGACATGCAAAATTTTCTAAGGCAAGAATCTCGTCCACCTCATATGCCAAAATGCGCCCATGTTTGAAAGGTCAACAAGTCAAAGGAAGGAAGGCGTTTGAAATGATATTCTCCTCTACATGCTATATGCGCCCAAGTGGGGCCATGTGAAGACAAAATTAAGGAAGTTCAAGGGTCACTTGCTAGGCGTTGAAAGTTTTCATTCTCTTGAGCATGAGAAATGCGCCCAAGGTGTTGAGGGAGAAGTGAAGTGTGCTAGGCATGGTTATTATTCCCCTTCAAGTATGATATGCGCCAAGAGGTATGTAGGGTGGTGAAATATAATATTCCCCTTCAAGTGGTATGCGCCTAAGGTGGTGAATAAGAAGTGAAATATTGCTAGGCGTGGTAAAGTATTATTCTTCTTAAAGTGTCATATGCGCCTAGGGTGGTGAGGTAAATACAAGGTGATATAAGTATTGTAAGGCGTTGAAAGTGCTAAGTGATGACATTTTTTCCAAGGGCAAGATGAATATCCTTCTTCAAGTTGGATATGCGCCCAAGGTGTTGAGTGGAAAATAATATGCTAGGCGTTGGAGTTTTAAATGAAATTTTTTCCTAAGTGTCATATTCGCCTAAAGTATATAAGGTGGTGAATAAAATAAAACATGCCGGGCGTTGGAATTTAAAGTGTGATATGCTTGCAGGAAGATTTTCTAAGTGAAGTTGATGATTTTTCCTCACCACAGGCAAAGTTGGTTGAGACGAAGAAAATTTTCTAAGGCAAAGATAAATTTAAAATGCAAAGTGATTCAAAATTTTTCTAAGGCAAAGTATTTTCTTCCTTAGAAAATACGCCTAGACCTTAAAGGTGGTGAAATTCTTCTTTGAGCGATAGGTACCGAGGAGATGGAAGTCGGAAGATATTGGCATTCGGGCCAGTTAAAATTTTAGAGTCCAGAACAGCGGGGATGTTCAGGAGATGAAGAATGGATTCAAAAATTCATGGGAATCATTTTCTAAAGAGGTTAAAAGTTACTAAGTTTAAAATGGCTTCATTAATGCACCCATGGTTCGTATTTTCGAGAAAATTTACACAATACGGTCTTGATGATCACTGATGATAAATGGATTTCTATGCATCTTCATGAAATTACAACATAGAAGAATTTGAAAGCTCAGTTAACGAGATTATGAATTTTCCTAAGGGAAAATTTTAAAATTTTCTAAGGCAAATTTGAATAAAATGGTTTTTGAAAGGAAAGTGCTTCGATGATGAATTTAAAGTAAATTGCCTAGATGATTTTGATTGAGTTCTTGACAGATGAATTTTCTAGAGCATCAGAGGTGATTAAAATTTAAAATTTGCAAGACAGAACTTCGGCTGGTGAATGGAAATTGCCAAAAGATGAATTTAAATTAAAAATTTTCGAAAGTGAATTTAAAAGATGCCAGTCAAAGTTGAACTTCTAGAAGAATAAGATTCCAGGCGTTGAAAGACAAGTGTCGAAAATACCAGAGAGGGAAAATTCGAATTCTTGAAATGGAGTAGTGGAGATTTAATGCACTGGCTATACTTAGCTCCTTCTAGAATTCGATTTTTACTATAAAAATGAGAAGTTTTCCATTTCTCCTCACCAATTGAAGGAATTCGAATTTGCTCTAGGTCTGAAGCTGAGTTGAGTGTGAAGCTGAAAGTTGCTAAGGCTGCAAGTGTTGAGGGAGTTCGAATTTTTGAAGCTGAAAGTTGCTGAGACTGAAGTTCGAATTTGCTTGAGGAAAGTTTGTAGCTGAAGGTTGATTGAAGAAATTTCGATTTGAAAAAGAATATTGCTGGAGCTAAGTGTTATTAAGGAAGTGCGCACTTGCTGATTTGCTAAGATTGTGAAGTGCGAAT
>VDFB02284837.1:0-11517 GCA_007258455.2 Sequoia sempervirens
TATATATATATATATATATATATATATATAAATAATGAGGTAAATTAAATATTTAGTTCCCACTCACATTAAGGAAAATTTACAAAGAGACATTTATAATTTATTGCATAATTATATCTTTTAGTGGTCTATACTATATATACCTACCTCTCTCTCTTATATTCTTAGATATATTTTCATATCATTTGGTAAGATATAATTATTTTCTCATTTTTTTTCTATTTATGTTCTTCCATTAAAACACCTTGATCAAGTGCGTCTACTTTTATTTCTTACGCTAATATGTTATCAAAACTTGTAGGTTTTATTTGTGTTGGTATTTTAAGAGATATATTTTGTAGTTCTTGTAATTCTCCAAATATCCAAGTATTCTCTTCTCTTACATGGAATAATGATGTAGATAATAAAAAACAATTACATAGTTACTAAATTTCATGAGTGTTCTTTTATATGGTTTTGTATTGTAGGAGTATTTGTTAAAATTTTGAAGAAAATTTGATCTCAACATTAAATTTAGGGTGTTTGAGAAAGTTAATTTTTCTATTTTTTTCATATATATTTTATTTTAATATATTCTTGTATATATTTATGAATTTTGATTTAATATAAATATTGCACCATTTTGATTCTCTCTATGTTCTTTTATTAAATAACATTAATGTTATATTTCTATCTCCATAAGCAACTCTTACATAACCATTTAAGTTTGATCCTAATAATTTATTATTTTTTATTGATTTTACACCTATTAGGTTTCTATATGCATTGAATATGCTTAAGATCTTTCAATGTATTTTCATTTCTTTTAGTTCAAGTGGAAGCAAAGATATTTCAAATAAGTCTCACGGAGACTTCTAAGTCAGATATATGGATGGTTGCTAGTGATCCTAAGGCACAAAAATATTTAGGCAATCATACAAAGCAATGAGAGAACCCTTGTGTAGGTATTTCCTTATGTTACTTTCTATTGTGTTGAATATTTTGATGTGTAAAATATTAATTTGTAAGTTTTAAGTATTGGTTCTTGTCAATTAGTCACCATAGTCATCTCCCCAAGCTCGGGGGTGGACAATCTTGTTGTCCTAAGTTTGAGAGGTGAACTCCCATTAGTCCATGTAAAAGTTTTCTTGCAGGTTTATGAGTTGTGGAGTAAGTTGATTATATTCATTTTAAAACTTCTATTTTGTCATTGTAAAAGTGCATTTAAGCCATATAAACAACCCATAGGAGGAGTTCTTGTAATAAGGTGATTGCTGGTAGAATTGTAGCTACTGTTCAAGTTAAACTTAGACTTAGTTATGTGGGTTAGTGTTGCAGTATGCATCGTTGTTCTTAGAATATTGTTGCAGATTTGTGTTGAATAGATGCCTCTCTATCATATATTACTGCAATCATGGAAGGGGGATTTACAACTAAGTTAACCATTTCTTCGATATATAAATATTTTCTAAGCGCTAGGATAAAAGTTATCTCTGCATACATTCACTACTGTAAATGTTCTCTGCATACACTCACTACTGTTCTATAAATTGAAATAAAAAGAGTTAACATTGTTGGACATAGATGTACATAAAAAAATTTGTAGCCAAATGGGATTTATTATTCAATTTTTTTTTTTATTGTTGAGATAACAAAAATTGAGTAGAAAATATACGAAGCCTTTGCAGTTTCTAGTTAAGGAATGAAACATCAAATATATGAAGCCTTTGCAGTATTCGAGTTTTCCCCTGAAGCCACAGCTTGTAGGGTGTTCACACTAAATATTACGCCTCAGAAGCTGGAGGATCAACAGGTGAAGAGCAAATAAAACCGAAACTTAAAAATATAATAACAGAAATCTACAATATTAATTAGAATTATAAATGTGCAATGATTAAAAAACCCTAAGTTACGTCTATCCTTGTTGATTAGTAAAAAACAAAAAATATTAGATGATTAAAATTGTAGAACAGTATGTCACTGTAGTTGAACATGGTGGCACATTTGAGGCCGCAACTCTTCCTGGCATTCTTGGCTAACCATGCCCTGCCAAAACCCTCCTTCCAGTCGACATTTTAGAAGCGATCCGCCAACCGAGATAAGGGGAAAAATAAAAGCGCCGCTTTATTGTGGAGGCTAGGCCTTAGGTTTTCTTTGATTGCCCTAGCGAGTTAGGGTTCCCATTGTAATGAAAAGAGGAACTTGACATTTGTTTATTGTTTTCTTTTATCAATTATGGTATTTAGGTAGCTGTGGGAAAATCTCCCATGGTGTATAATCTTATGTTTTGCCTTAGGCTAACTACATTAGAAGTTTATGAAATTAAACTACTACTTAAGTACTTTGAATGAGGGTAAGGGAGTGGGGAACTAGACAAGTATAGAAGGGTAGGTATGTTTTGTTTGGGGTTAAAGGAATTTGGGTGTAAAGGTGGTGTATTATAAGAACATTGATACATGGTTTTCCCAAGTTTAAAATAGGAGATAAATACAAAGAATCATAATAAAAATAGAATGGGTTATAGTAATTAACATATATTTTATTTTGGAGAATCGGTTTTATTAAAAAAATTAATAAATTATTTATATTTGTCTAAGTCATCATAAATCATATCTTCTTGTTGAAAACAAGCATTCTATTTTAGCTGTCATAATCTCCTAAAAAGATATTTATATGACATATCTCATAATCTACCATAAGATTTGTCATAGAAGGATCCCAAAATTATAAGGCATCTCACATCTAAGAACCTGCAAAGATTGAGACAACTTAATTTCCAACAACTTTACCTATCAAATAATTTTATGATGACCATCCATAGACATAAATTGTTTCTAAAAATATATTATGAAAAACTAAATTAATATTTTCCTAAAATTATATATAATATTGAATTGTCTATCCAAGATTTATTTTTAATAAGACACAATTCCCAAAAGCTTAGTTTCCAACAACTTTACCTATCAAATAATTTTTATGATGACCGTCCATAGACATAAATTGTTACTAAAAATATATTATGAAATAATAATTTAATATTTTCTTAAAATTATATATAATATTGAATAGTCTATCCAAGATTTATTTTTATTAAGACACAATTCCCAAAATTTGAATCGTATTTTGTACAAGAAACCATAAAACCATCAAATTTATCCTTCACAAAAACATTGACTTTCAAAACATAAATCTTAATGCAAAGCTACATGTAATTGCAATTGTGTGTATAAAATATGATGTTCATATCTAAAAGAGCATGAAAATGGTAAAGAGACATGTGAGTTAATTCAGTTTAAGTAATTTGTAATTCAATAAAACAATGGTTTTCCTTAAATGTTAAATCTATGATATTTACAATATACACTAAGCTTATTTCTAGAAATAATTGTAATTGTGTAAACAAATCTGATGTTCATATCTGAATTTTTTAATTTTTCTAAGCATTAACTAACCATTTTTCACATAGAGCCATATATTCTTCTATTAAATTTTCTAAATAAATATTACCTTTTTAATTTAAATGAAATAAATGAAATAATTCATTTATAGTCTTGATTGAGCTTTAAAATAGTAAATAGACATATTGTGAGTTCATTTATTTTAAATAATTTATAATTCAATAAAACACTAGTTTTGCTTATGTGTTATTTCTATAATATTTATGATATACATTACACTTATTCACACAAATAATCGTAATAGTGTAAACAAAAATCTAATGTTCATATCTAAAAGATCTTATATTTCTAGACATCAACTAATCATTTTTTACATAGACCAATATATTCTTTTATCAAATTATAAAAATAAATATTACATCTTCTAAATTAATTAAAATAAAATAAACTCTATATTTATTATTTCAATCGAACTTTAAAATAATAAATTGATTTACTAATTATGCTGAGAGGCATCTAAGTGGCATTCATCAAAAATAAAAAATCTATGTAAGGAAAAACTCTTCAACTAGAAATTGACAATCAAATGACATGCACCTAACAATAAAATCTTAAGTTAGGAATTTAATTTTGTTTGGTTTTAAAGCTATTTCAATCACAACTAATTTTAGCATGACTTATCATTGAATTCTTTGAAGATATCTTTTAAAAAAGGGGTTGTTGTAACTTTTTTTATATTTTTCATTGTTGTAGCAATTTGACATGAAATATACCAAACACCTCACAATGTTCATGTTTCCAAAGAGTAAGTTTGGTACATTGTATGTCTCTGTTTGTCAATTTTACATGACTTTTTGTAACTTTGCATAAAGGGGATTACGAGATGGAACCAAGAAAATATAGAAAGGCACTCCATTATCTTGACATTTGTTGGAAGTAGGAAGAGATTGACGAGGGTATTCTTTACTGCTATTTTTCCGTTTTTCTTTGTTACAATTGTCTTTAGTGCTCTACCTAAATTTTGGAATCAAATAGCTTAGTCACAGTTGCATCTGAGATTAGTTATCCATTTTATATGTGAGGGCATTTTGTTAATGAGATTTTCCATTTATATTTTACAGTTTTTCTTTATATACAATGCAAAAGAAATTCATGTTTGAGTTGCATGAAAGAGTCTTCTCAATATCATTCTTATTAGTGTATTCTTAGAAATAATCTGTTTCATTTTACATATTTTCTATTCTATAGAAAATTAGAGCAGAATATTCAAAGTATGATTTCCTTTTGTCATATGTAATTAGTAAATTTCAATGGTTTGGAATGACATTTAGTTATAATTACGTAGAGGTCTAGACGAGTTAGTGTTGGGTCGACAGAGAAAAGCAAATGGTAAAGGAAGGAAAATTTGTAGATATTGACTACCGGTTCATGTTTCTTGGCGAGCTTGTAGAAAATATTTTATTTCCAACATTAACCCTTAGATAGATGGGTATTTTATGTTTCTTATAGTAGTTTCATTTTGCAACTTTGTGATTTAATATTTGTAATCTTAGCTGGGAAGATCATGTTGGTCTCTTGTCATGGTCATGAGAAGACTCTTGCATTGATCACATGCATGCATTAATAATTGTTAGATATTTGTTCACTTTAATTGTTTTCTATTTTTATGTATTTGTTTTTTATCTTTTATGTCTAATATATCTAATTATTTACCTAAAAGGTTATTATAAAGTATTTTTTGTATGAAAAATGTCTGTTTGTAAAGAGTGAAAAGAAAATGCATATAGGAGTTAATAAGGTGTAAATTATAAATCTTATTTTGTTTGATCATGGTTTAAGATTAAGATTCATCAATTTAAGTATCTATTTTTTTTGGCATAATTGATTGAGCCTAATCATGAGATCTGATTTGTATAAAGATGGTATTTTATCTTTATGCATTAAAATTGACAACTCAAAAGAAGCTAATCAAGTAACAAAGTGTTGGACCTTTATGTACTTTTTTGCTCAATATATTTTGCTATGACATGAGATAAATAGGTTACAAGATCAGTGGAAGTCATGTGCAATTAAATAGATTTGATGAAACAAAAAAATAAAATCACAAAGATTTGATGAAACAAAAAGATAAATCAAAAAGATTTGATGAAACAAAAAGAACAAATAAATAAATAAATAATATGTTTGATTGTAAAGAGAAATAAAAATTTAATCACAAAGATAAATCAATCAAAAAAGAAAATTAGAAAATGATAATTTTCGATGTATTTTTTATATATTAATATTTAATATATGTATGTTAGTTCAACAATAACTATGATATACATTAGACTTATTCATAAAAATAATCTACAAATATACTTCTACCTTTAATTAATTTAGTCTTTTTATGTATCCTAAGGGCATTCCCTAAGGGCGTGGCCATTGAATCTGGAGAAACGTTTGCAAGTATAAAGCAACGCGTACAATTTAAATAACACAGCTCGATATAATTCTTTGTATTTCTGTACACTGTTGACTTGTTGTGAAAGAGTAGAGCTTCATATATAATTCAAGAATAAAGAGTTGATAATGGATTTTTTGCAGGAACTATCTGAACAAATAACTCGAGACATCTTATTAAGAGTGCCATACAAATCTCAAGCAAAGGTTAAGCAGTTATTGAAACCTGTCAAAGAGACAATGGAATGTTTCCAGTTTTATCGAGATAGAATTGACTTTGGAACGTCCCAGAAATATATATGTGTCCTCCAGGCTGCTGGGATATCTATATACGACCCTGAGGATCAATCATGGGAACTGCTCGCTCCAATTCCCACCGAATTTGAAGTTGGATTGGTTTCTCAGATTCTGTGTGTTAATCATAAGCTTGTTTTGCTGGGCTTGAAACATTATGGCAATCTTACTACAGAGATTTTGATCTATGATTTATTAACCAGTACATGGAAGCAAGGTGCTGAAATTCCAACTGCCAGATCTGTATCCCCGTTCGCATGTTGTGCTTCATCTGAAGGATTAATTTACGTTGCAGGGGGATTTGGCAAAGATGGTAATGCTGATGGACTCCGTGAAGCAGCGGTTTATAGAGTAAATGAAGACAAGTGGGAGCTTCTCCCTAAGATGCAGGAAGAAGTTGGAATGTGTAAGGGTCTTTTTTTTGAAGGAATGTTTTATGTCATTGGTATTTTTAATAATAGAAGTGAAAGATTTGATCCCAAAACAGGAGAATGGACAAGAATAATGGGTATGTCTTTGAACGATATTAGTATATGGGATGTCCATCTTTTATATGCGTTTGGGCAACTAATTGCGTTTGGAAGAGAAGGAATAGAGCAATATGATTGGGAACAAAATGTGTGGAAAGAATTAGAAGACTCACCTAAACAACTTTCCTTTCCTCGTGCCACACTGTGGGGTGATAGAATTTTCTTGTGCAACTATAATAATCTTTCGTTCCTTGAGTGTGAGCGTCCAGTTTTTCATATGTATAAACCTGGAGCAGCTTTCTCGGAGAGCTGGATTTCCTTTAACAAACCACGAAATTTTCTGGAAATGCCAATCGTGTCGGTTGCCACACTAGAAGTATAAAACATCCGCACCTGCTTCATTACTATATCATTTAAAACATATGATTATTCAAAATAGAGTTGAGATGTGTATTCCTCCCAATGTTAAAATTGGCGTTCTGATATACACTACTAATAGAGGGGGGTTTAGGAGATAAAATAAATTATATTTTTAATTTTCTAATTGTCTTAAACTAAGACAATAAAATATCTACTAACAGTCATATGCATAGGCATGTAACAACCAGCCGATAGGGGCCAACCGCGGCGGGCAAAGTTTGTGGTGAAGAGGGTTGAAGCTTTTTATTTGCATGGAAAGATGATCGTGAAGGAAATAGATGAGTTAGATTGTATGAATGAAATAATCACAAAAAACATTTTTGTATAAATTTTAGTTAACACTATTAGAAAATTTTGAAATCTATTTATAAATTTGTTTAAAAGTGGGAACTTACAAGTTAAATTAAATAATAAATTAAAAATAATTGTTTCTTCTAGCAAGAATATTTAAATTTTATATTTAATGGCAACAGATGCACATATATATTGTCACATTTTGTGTAGCCTATTGAATCAATTAATCATTTAATTTTGAAGTTAATGAAAGTTATTTGTAGTAAGGGTCATCAGACATGTGTGTTTTTTAAAAAAATGGACAAACAAAGTACACATTTTTTCCATGGAAGGCAGCCATTCAATATTGAGTACTTTTTATAATTAGTATATTTCTATAGCCTTGGAAATTAAAGTTTTAGTATGCATGTGTTTTTTTACAAGGGATGGAAATTAGGTATAGGCATCTACACTTGTAATTATATTGCTATCTAGAGAAGGCATGAGAGCAACTTCTATCTAACAATTGGTTTTCCAATTCAAGATTCAACCAAGATTATTTTCCACTAAATATTATAGAGAAAATAAGGAAATTGTAAAACAACTACTAAAAGAATAGTTAAAAATTATAGATTAATCACGAATTAGCCGAAATGCACAGTAAACATTTCCATAGAACAAAAGTATTGCATATTACAATGCAATTGACAATAGAAAAGTCTACTTTTAAATGAATGATTTCATAGTGCAATTGCAGAGTCAAAATAGATAATGTTGTAGGAGGGGAAAGTTCAATACAAAATATCCAAGACAATATATTGATTCAGTTACATTATGAAAAAGAGCCATTTTGGTGCTATACATATGTTGCACATACTACATGATTAAATTTTGGCTTCTTAAAAAATAGAAACTTCAAACAGATAGCACATAAGCTGAAGATGCGACCACTTGGTAGTACATAAGAAACATGCTGTTACAAACCATGTTTTCTATACATATATCTACATGAGAAAAGATATATGGAGTGAAAAAAAAAAAAAACCATGCTCGTTATTCACCTTCCATATTGGCATCATGGAGCCCTAGGGACCCTAGCCAAACTCCTGAGCAAAAGCAATATGAAATGCCCACTAAAATTTTTGTGGAGTTTCATCTTTTGGAATTGTCATCTATGCTTTATCCTAACACCTACAAATAGAAGAGAAAGGCATGTCAATGGAGGGGGAATAAAGATAAGTGAGGGAGGATCAATGATTAGTAAATATATAGCGAAAATCAATAAACACAATTAGAAAGTAGAAATGATGAGTAATATTTGTAAGGCGATCATGGGATTTATTTCTTGATTATGGAGAAATTTTTCATTTACATGTACTATTGGTTATGGTTGATAATGGGAAGGAGGATTGGATTAAGTTGTTAGAGTGTTGAAGGATTTGGAACCTACATAGCACATCAGTGTTCAAACCTTGAAACCTACTATGGAAACGAACAATAAGTAGAGAACGAAAGATATAAAAAATAAACTAATCATTTATGCAAAATACCTAGGCAAAATGGCTTATTGATTGTGCAACCCAACAATTTGAATAGCCTCAAACCTACTAAAAGATAGAGCTAAATGCAAGGAATTTAACAATAGCGTGTTATCAAAGCAACACCACAATGGCTCTTCTAAAAATACAACTTTAAGAAAGTATACTCTCCTAGACGCCAACATTCAATATTGCATTTACATACATATATTGGATGGCAACATGTGAACACACACACACACACACATATAGATGTAATGCAACTTAATGAAAATACAGTTTCCCACACTACTAGATTCAATATTGCATTTACTTTGACCAACCATATTTTCTTCGTCCACCGCCATAGTACAACCACAACAAAATGCATTAGGGCTTGGGTGAGCAAACACTTAGCATATGAAATTACTCTATTTGTTAGGATGGTACAAAAAAGTAGTACAATGAATGTGAAAATTTATATATGCAAAGAGAAGAATAACTTACATAGCAATTAACAATGTATAGCAACCTATTTCTAAGGATTTGCACTGTAATGAATTGCAACGTGTGGAAGATGCACATAGTAGAGAATGTATGAATGTGGTAAAGTATACACCATAATATGCAAGAAAATATTTGTAAGTTAGTTGCATTGTGAGAATAAGAATTGTGGTATTTTGAATATGTGGTGCAAAATATGCAAGAAAATAGGTTTATTCAGTTGCATTGTCAAAGGTCTATTCTTAGCAAATAGAAACTTCAGATAAATAGTGTATCAGGTAAATATATAAAACTCAATAGATTCAAACATAAAATTCAACAGATTCAATGAGTCTTTCAACAATACAATTTGATCAAGATACTTCCTCATAGATTTTGCAACACATGAGTGTTAAAACCCTCGAACCTGCTATTAAAAGGAACAATAAGAAGAAACTAAAAGGCATGAACAATAAATTATTCATTAATGCAAAGTACCCAGTATACATATACACATATATAACCATGTAGATATACATGTAATTCAGTATACATATACATGTATATATTTGTATACAAGCATACATATGTGTGATCACACAATAGTGGTTTACAATTTTTGGCCAAACTAGACACTACAATAATTTTTTTTAACTAAATCTTCTTCGGGCAACTATAGAGGCTAAACCGTGAGAATTTGAAGATGATGATGTAAATACTAGGATTTTGTGAAATTTTTGTCAATAGATTCTAAATATATATTTTTCAAGGAAATTTTGGAATCAAGTTGCACTTCTTTTCCATCCCTTGAAAACTAGTTTTTTTTCAAAAAACAACATTTTTAAAAAATGGCAGCTCACTGTATAACGCATAAATTTTTTTCCATGAAGGGTAAAATTCTAATTATTTCTAATTTAGATTTTTAACTCTAATATCTAGTGCTTACACTTGGTTAGATAGTTTTTGATAAAGGGTAAAACAAGTTTTATAGTGACCCAAAACCATAGAGTTTACAAAAATAAGGAAAGGAAACAAAAGTTCAACAGAAAACACTAGTTTCCAGAAAGGAAAAGGATGGAGCAAATCACAACCAATCGTAACGGACCAAAAAGGTCAAGCGAAAAAGGCTAGCAAAGCAGACAACAAAAAACCGGCCGCAACTAACCAAGAGTCTTGAGGACAGACTCCGTCTCCGCCTCCAAATTTTGCATGTCATGGACTCCCTTTTAAAAAATTTGAATCATCTTCAGAGTGGGGGGGGCCTTTCTTTTAAGATTGGCTCTGGTTCTCTTTGATATGCCAGCATACTTTCTTGGCTTTCATCATTGGTCTCTTGTAAGTCCACCACCAGAGACCCCTGTTGGGCTCTGTCTAACTTCTCAGTCATAGCATTAATTATAATGGCGTTGTGTCTAGCTATTCAGTTGTTTTTCTCTGCAACAATTTTGATGATGTTCCTAATATTCTCAACCTCAATTTCAATCTTTTTTTATTGTCAGCGTGATACCAAATTTCTTTGCTGAGACCATGATCTCCTCGACCCACATCTTTCTTTTCAATCACAACAATCTTGGCTCCCAGCTCTTCCAACTTGGTTAGATAGTTTCTTATTGAATATTTTTTCTTTAATCAAGTTTTGAAGTCAAACCAATTATAATTCAGACATAACACAACCGTATAACATGCAACTTTTTTTGTATGTATCAAAATTCAATTTTACTTTTTCTATTGGATCAAGGACTTCAATATTTGTTGCACTCATATTTTTTAATTTTTTGTTTTGATAATTTTCTATTTTTCCACATGTGCAAATAAAGAGCTTCATTTTCAGTGAAAAATTTACATTCAAAAGAAGTAAAAAATAAATATAATAATAAAATAAAATTTATTTAAAATTATACTTTTTGGAAAGCTTATAATAAGGAATACACACTTACAAAAAATAAATTTTGAACGAATTCATTTAATCCTCCAAAAGGTAAATCAAAAGTTGTTTTTTATCAGCATTTTGATAGGTGTAAAGGAGACTTTGTTATAGGTATGGTTTAAAACTAGCGGGGTTCTATCCAAGGGGGTTTGATCTAAGGTAGTTTGATCAAACCCTCTTCAATTGGATTGCTTTGAATGGAACTTTTTAAGGCTTAAATCATTATATTTTCTAAAAATATGTGATTTCAACAAAAATCAGTTCCTCCCAGAAATTGTAAACCACTATTGTGACAACACCCATATATATATATA